>JBAIZL010000008.1:13080787-13205787 GCA_036971475.1 Prosapia bicincta
AAATTGTTGACTTGTAACATAGGACGATTTTTCTCCTCAAGATCTCTATGGTACCATTGATTAACGAGAAAAATAATTTGGAAAGTTTCTAGAGATAAATTACAATGGAAAAATAATTTTTTATAATAAGAAGGTAGACGGACCAAATATTTGCATGAGCAGACCATCTATAAAAACTACATGGTAATTAGAACATGTAGACTCTAACTTTGACAATGCAAATATCAAAATTACAGTTATTCAGACGTACGTAAGGAAATGGTTGCCTCCGGTATATCTTAATCTCCAGATCAGTTCCATTAAGGAAGCAAAAAAAGTATTATACAGGATCATGCTTTGAAATTACATTGGCATGGTTGTCTAAAGCTAAAACTGCCTCAGAGTGTTATAATCTTTGTTATCATTGATCCAGATATAATGATAACGAAAAAACCATAAAACCATTTCTTGATCCATCATACTAAAGCACTTTTTCCCAATATTAATACATAAAATTATTTTAAAATGTTTCACAGAAAGATACGATATAAATATATAAAGTATTGGCTTAAATGTAGGAAGTTTAATTGTTGTTCAGAAGCAGAAAGAACATTTTCTTTAATAGTTTTTCCAAATCTTACAAAGTTGGTATGTCTTCTAGAATATTGTGCTTCAAGACTGGGACTTTTTCAATATCACTTTCATAAATCCGATAAACATTGGGAAAGTTAAAATTTACTTCATAAGGGTTCCCATGATCATCCATCTACACCACTAGCACGACTTCGTATGAATACTTGCCAATACACGTTACTATTGACCTATTAAGTTTGTATGGCTCACATTATAGAGCGTAAAGGGGTAGCATTATAACATAACATGGTACCTTATTAGTTAAACTGCAAATTATTCCAAACAAATACCTACATCTAACACTTACCAACTAGGCCTTAAAATACAAAGTTAAATAAAAGTACGATATAATCATAGAATATAACTCACAAAGTAGTTTTATTTGAATCATTTATTTCGTTAAATATAAAATAATAGTTTCACATAAACGATTTATTATGAATATTTATTGCTATGGACAAATCAGATTACCCCTAAAATACCTGATCAGTGTTTTTACATTTAGCTACTTTTTAAAACAACAGCCTTTTGGTAGCCCACCACTACATACAATGATGCACATGCTTAGATAGTGGTAGCATAGTTATATCCATGACTTATGCTGTAAATCAACTGGTAAAACCTAAAGCTACAGGAAAGAATTATCTTTGAAACTTTCTATGTTTAACGAAATAAATAACTCCCCCCCCCCCGCGGATGTGAAATTTTTTAATCATATAAGGCTCTTTGTAAACATATGTTAAGCATGAAATACATGAAATACTTGCTAGAAATACATTTTAAAATAAGTATATAACCAAAAAATAACACAATTTTGACCATTTTAAGGGTACCACCGCACTGCTACACACTTGAAGATACTACACACACTTTTTTCCTAATATTATTTTAGGATATTGTACTGTAATTAGAATAAGTACATAAATTAAAAACTCAGTCTTTTCCCGTATCCCCTGCAATATACTATAAAATATAGTAGCTAGAATGATTGGTCACCTGTGATTACACCACATTACATTTGTTTCAATAAT
The DNA here is from genome assembly GCA_036971475.1 of Prosapia bicincta. Lineage (NCBI taxonomy): Eukaryota > Metazoa > Arthropoda > Insecta > Hemiptera > Cercopidae > Prosapia > Prosapia bicincta. Next base: position 13,082,431 of record JBAIZL010000008.1, read on the forward strand.
GTTGCCACGTTAATGCCCGAGTAACAGCATTGGTTATCCACCAGTATAATATATGCACAAAGAAAGGACAGCGTCAGTAGACTACAATTGCCATAAGTTCAGTAAAACTAGCAACATAACCCCAAACATTCATATGAAATAACCGGGCCATACTGAAGCTTTTAGTAAAGGGCACCAGTCCCACCAGTTAACAACCACAGAAAGACTAGGCCTGGTCAATGATGACTAACCCACAGTAAATGTGTTAACCAATTCTTTCAGATCCTAGACAAGAGCATTGTCTGTGCTATATTTCTTGCTATAATTACCAATTCAGTGAGAAAATAACTATATTGAATTCTGTGAAGGTACTTGCATAAATCTTAAAGTCTTAATTAATTACATTGAGCAATGGAAAGAGCGCCAAGTGGGATACAGGTGTTTACTAAGAAACAACAGTAGGTAGTTTTATGCCAATTTAAACAAGTATTTAAAAATGTTTGCTTAGCGTCATTGACAGAGTCTAACAAGCGGGTTTGTCGCCGCCTCATTCGCCGGACTACTTTTAGAAACTCTGCGTGGCTAGCGATCCAGCTTCGGCATCCGCTATGATTTGGTCGTCCGTGCGAGTCATATCCATGTTTGTAGCGTTACGCTATGGTTTGCAGAATCGGGCCTCCCAGTAACCCTAACGAGCGTGAACGATTCAGGAAGACTGTCCATGTGCCAGGCTGATAAACTCTATCCAAGGAAAATCAGGAGATAGAGAAATGAAACATAATATTAAGTGTCGCGTGAGAAAGGGATAAAAACCTGCAGGAATAATCCCGCGAAAGATGGTGCAGGATTCCTGGGGGCTAGGGTAACTTTTTCTAAGAGCCTTATATAATTAATAAATTTCATATTCGGGAGGAGGGGGCCCTTATTTCATTAAACATGCAAAGTTTCAAAGATAATTCTTTCCTGTAGCTTTATGTTTTATCAGCTGCGGTTGAATTTATGTGTATCAATTAGTTCAAATTCATTGTTTACATGTTTTATTGAAAACATTTAAGGGTCAGAGAAGCAAAAGAGTATATGTGATGTTTTGATATATAGCCCTATATAACCTAAAATATAGCCTAGTTTGTTATAGGTTTGAAACTAAATGTACTAAAAATGTTTGTGTCAACAGAATGTTTTTACAAATATTCTCATGTTCAGTTTTCACCCTTATTGGATTATAATAATTTAAAAACAAAAATTATGCAATTTTATAATAGAGGTGAAAGGCTAAAAAAATGTGTGACAATTGACAAAATATGTAATTAACATAATTTCAGAATTTAAAACATCTAACTAAATTGTATAATAGTTTATACAAGATTCTGTGTTTAACAATGCCATGTGAAATAACTTAGTTCCAAGTCAATCGTGTAAGTGACTCTGTAAATTGTTATACCTATTTTCTGAAGAAAATGTGATTTTTAATGAAATTCGTAAACAGAACAAATAACTTTACAAAGTACTTCTTTGTGCGCCGGGTGTAGGCTCAGGACGAGCTTTAGTTGGCGCTAGCCGAGCTGGTGTTGGCTCGGGCTTTGCTGGGGCCACCGATGGCTTTGCTCGCCTCTCCTTGGGTTCTTGGGAGGGAGTGCTCTCGCCCGCGGAACAGGAGGTAGTACGGGCTGCTCAATTGCGGCTGCTGGAGCTGGGCCCGGTTTCGGTGAGGGTGTGGGTGGTAGAAGGACAGGCTTTGGAGGAACAGCCGGGTTTTGGGTAGATGGTGTTGGGAGGGGTGCCGGCCTCTCTGAGGGGGCCGGTTTTGATGCCTGTGCGTAAGTGAGGGTCGGAGTGGTAAGCCTGTGTGCGACCGCTCGCGTGTTTTGTGTTTTAGCGCGGCTTGTGGGATTACTTTCTCTTTCTGCCCTCTTCCTAGCCTGGGCCTTAGTCTTGGATGCCTGGTTGATGATGATATAACCGTGATAGTTCGCGATGTGGTTCGATCCACAGAGAACACACTTAAATTCTTCTCGACCCTTGGTACAGTCCTTCGAGCTGTGGGTGTCGCCGCACTTGACGCACCGAGGATCTGCCCTACAAGAACTTGTTGTGTGGCCAATCCTCTGGCATCTAAAACACTGTACCGGGCCGGTGGGTGCCCTGTATGCCTCTACTCGTACTTTGGTATAGCGTTCTGATTTGAGTTCCATAGCTTTGCTTAGGTCGTCTTGTGACCTAAGCTCCGCCAGGTACATTGGGAGAGGCGCCTTCGTAAAGTGCCTTCTCATTTGGGACACCTTAAGGACGTCTAGTCCCGCAACTACTAGGTCGCTTTCGACCTCTGTTGGGAGAGTACTTTCATGCACTCCCCTAATTACTACTTTAAACGTCTTCTCGCTCTCGAGGTGAAAGACATGGTGAGGCACCCCCATTTCTTTTTGGTGCCTCTGTAGATTGATGTAGTTTTTATAGTTAGAGGTTTGGAGCTTGACCCCATCTCTAACTTCTTTGGGAATTCCCTGCTGATGTCTATTAGTCTGTGTTAGTCTCGGTAGACCGTTATTGCGGGTATAGCCGCTGTCCGTGCTTGTGTGGTGGTCTGTTGAGTTTGTGTCGAAGCGCGGCGGTTAGGCCCCGGTGGCACGAACACAATGTCCTTAGCTTCGGAAGCCTTCCGCTTGGCCTCGTTTCCTGAGTCGGAGAGGCGGGTCTGCTGCCTCCTCTTTCGTCGGATCACCTTCCGGTACCCGGTGTGGTCCGCGATCGATTCGGTTCAGAGTCTTCTGTTAAAGTGTAGTCCGTGCGTTCGGTATCAGTGTTGTTTGTCGAAGGGTGGCCCTGAAAAGGACCCCCAGCCCTGGGGACCGGGCCCGTCAGTGCCGATCCCCTCCATAGGAGAGTCTCGGCCCTGAAAAGGGCTGTTCCCAGTCCCACCTGCCGCGGCGGCTGGAGCTCCAGCGGCTCCGGTAGCCCTAAAGTCACCCTAAACCCATCGTTACTTACCTCAGATTGCTCTGAAAGAAGCAACCACCAGGTTACTGCTAGGGTTGGCTCGCCTGTCCACTCAGCCTGGCCTTCCCCACAGTAAGTGCAGCCTGGTCCTTACAGGACCTTTGTTTGAAGCCGGCACACAGAATGTGGGTCGCTAAATCGCTACCCAGTCCTCTGATTTCACCGGCACTCACTCAATTCACGCCGGTAACACTCTCCAAAAGTGCCTTGAAAAAGTGCCTTAAGGAATTCTGTAGTCCGCTCGTTCTCTGGACTGATGCTGGTAGATCAGTAGTGGTAGCTATCCAAGTTGTTGCTCTGTTGACTGCTCAGAAGAGACTCTCAATTTTAGGCGCCTTTGTAAAGTGGCGGTTAACTTTTACAGAGGGATTTGGCCTGGCAAAGGACAGCAGCTTCTTGACTAAGGGGTTTGTGGATCTGCTGTTCCACGCGGGGTGTTTGCAGTTGAGATCCCCCGCCAGGAGGACTGGGGTGGACGAGGAAAAGAGGGCTTGTAGGTCGTTGGGGGAGAGTGGGTTGTTGGGAGGTTTGTAGGCGGAGATGACCGTTGTTTCTTGGCCGTTGATCAAAATCTTGACGGCGGTGAATTCGATGGCGGTAGTCGTGACGGCGACGTGCTGGTGGGCGATCCTACGGTGGACGAAGACGGCGGTGCTTCCAGCTGGCGATCCTGGGTTCGTCCTGTCGGTCCAGTACGTGGCATAGCACGACAAGGAGAATCGGTCGCGTGGAGCTAGGCGGGTTTCGGAGATGAGCGCGATGTCCGCGTCAAGCTCCGTTATGAAGGACTGAAGCTCTTGCCTTCTCAGCCGTAAGCCATTAGCGTTCCATGCGACTATGCGTATGGTACTGGCCATGGCTGAGGAGGATGGAAGTTATGGAGGACAGAACGATTTGGAGGAGGGACTGGACGTCGGTGGCCTGCATCATTTGATGAATGAATTGGGCCAGGACGACATTGGATAGCATCGGGGATTTAGTGGAGGGAGGAGTGACCGGGTGAGTTGCAGGTGCAGGTGAGGCTGCTGCTGGTGTGGGTTGGGCTGTCGGTGGTGCAGGTGTGGCTGTTGCTGGTGGGGCTGGTGCGGGGTTTGGTGGTGATGCTTTTGGTGCAGTGGGTGGTGGGAGAGGCATGGCAGTACTCGGAGACTGCGTGTTTGTTGGAGCTGGAAGTTTGAGTGCGGCTTTGTTCGACTACCCATTTGCAGCTGCGGCAAAACAGCGGGTTAAGGGTTTTGGGGATTGGGCAGGATTGAACGTTTGCCTGATAGCAGGATTGGGAGGCGGGCCTCCCTGTCGTGCTGTCGGGGCTGGTGTCGTTGTTCGCTGGCGAACTCGGTGTCTTTGGATAAGACTCTTGTAGTCCGGGCACCCACGGTAGTTAGCGGTGTGGGACTCCCCGCAGTTGCAGCACTTGGGGGCTGCTCCCCTCTCTTTAGGGCAGTCCCTGGGCTCGTGGCAGTCGCCGCATTTGACGCAGCGGCGGGCCATGTGACAGTTGAAAGAGCTGTGGCCGTAGCGCTGACAGCTGAAGCACTGGGCTAACCCGGGACGAGGGTTGAAGGGATCGACCTTCACCCGTAGAAAGAACAGCGAAGATACTTCGCAGATGGCGGCAAAGTTGCATTCCCGGCGGATCTTCACTAAGAAGACATTTATTTACATGTCGCCGGTCTTTCGTGAAGAGGGGATAAAAACGTGGGTAACCTTGAAACCTTGCTGTTGCAGCTCGTTTTGGATTTCATGAGTCTCAATGTCGTAAGGGAGACCCCGGACAACTACTTTAAGTTCCCTGTCTTCAGGGAGGCTGAACTTGTGAAAGGCGATATTTTGGTGCTTCAGCGTGGCTAGGACTGCCCTAAAGTCGTCGGCAGTGGCGGTAAACACTTTAAAAAGCTTTCCCTGGAATTTAACGTCTAGGGGACCCTTCACGGAGGCTTTTAAGATTTTGCTGGTGTTGAGCCAGTTGCCCGCATCGTTTATGACGATGGGGGGAATTTTAGGGGTTGTCATCTTCTTGGCGGGAAGATCCTAGCACACTACTTGACGGTAACACTTCTCAAAGGAGACTATGGCTTTAGTCGTGTCCTTGGAATCTTCGGCAGAACTCTCTGGGGTTCTCGTGATTGCTGCCTCTATAAACATATCTACAGCAGTTTATTGTGTGATTTTTTGACTTTATGTAACCTTTGGCTGTTTTTGACTAAACGCTTCATAGGTGTTAGTGCGGTCTATTTACATTTAAATTTTGGAATAAGTGGTAATTTGGTTGGCCTGGTGTGATTTGGTTGTTTGTTCGTTGACTGTCTTTGGTCATACTTGGGACGGCATGGAATTTTTGAATGTGGTTTTTAGAACGGTCGACCTTCTAGGTGGCTCATAGACGAGACACAGAGGTCGTTTCCTGCGCCTCGCGAGCAATGCCGTATCTGTGACTATTGCCGACAGATGCGGATGGGAGGAGCGTTCTGCTCGATCCCTTGAGGGAGAACGTTAGGTTGAGGATGAATTCCTCGAGGGACGGGACATTTAGTCCTGCGGCGATGACTAGATTTTTGAAATACCACGGTGATTGAGTGATTTGTCTGAGCACAACATTCTGAAAAGAGTGCAGCCGCCTCTTTGCGTCGTTGCTAGGGAGGGAGTACCAAGCGGGAGCTGCATATGTGAGAATGGGTCGGATGTACATTTTGTACATCATCAGCCTGATGGGCAGTTGAACGGGGCTCCCAGCTCCCTTCATGTCAGGGAAGAGCTTCCGGCGAGCGCCAGCAGCCCTTCCGATGGCATACCGGAGGTGGGTACGAAAGGTGAGCCTCCTATCAAGTATCACCCCTAGATATTTGACTTTTGGCTTCCATGCTATGGGAGAGTTGTTTAGAATAAGTTGTGTGACAGGATAAGCCTGATTGCCGGTGAAGCAAACAGCTTCGGTTTTGTCCGCGTTAATTGCGATTCTCCACTTTCGAAGTCACGGCTGCAACAGGTCTAATTATCGCTGCATGTACCTGACACCAAAATTTTTATTTAGGGTGCGATACTGGAACATGGAGTCGTCAGCGAAGAGCCGCAGTCGAACAGATGGGGGACGTCATTTGTGTAAACAAGGTACAATAACGGCCACAGAACTAAACCTTGAGGCACTCCGGCCTCAATCGGACGTCGCGTTGAGAGAGTACCTTCGACGGACGCCTGGAACCACCTATTGTCTAGGTACGATTTGATTAGGTGAACATAGCATGGAGGAACATGTGTTTTAGATAGTTTGTACAGGAGGCCCTCGTGCCATACCCTGTCAAAGGCTTTGCTGATATCCAGGAATACAGCGATGGTGTGACTTTTAGTGTTGAAGCCGTCTGCCAGGGAGTTAACCACGCTGGTTAGTTGTAGGGTGGTGGAGTGGTCACTGCGGAATCCAAATTGCTCCGGTCTAATGATGGTAGCCAGGCTTTAATCGTGTTTAATTAAACGTTGGGTCTAACTTTATAAAAATTCCAATTAGACTGTGAGAAGTTATTTTATATATTACGAATTTTTATTTATTACGCAAATTTGGACAACTTTTCTCTTCTGAAATGTTAAATCAATACATCATACATATTACGTACATTGTAATATTATTTATTCAGTTTTGGAATTTCATTAAAAATTACATTTTCTTAAGAAAAAAAGTAAAACCCTTTACAGAGTCACCTGTGCTTTTGACTTTAAACTAAGTTATTCTACATGGTATCGTTAAACACAGAACATTGTAATATATCTATTTGATAATAGGGTAAATATAATCCTACAGAAATATTTAAAACTTGGGCTCTACAACTAAATAATATCCATTAGATGTGTTGAGGGAATTAAATTCTTGAACACATTTAAAAGATAACCAGATGAATATCTTGGTAAACGAAAATTGTCTGCTTTAAAACTTTAGACGTTTTATTAGTGCCTATGTGCACCGCAATCAAAAATTGGGTTTGTATACACAAGGCCAACCAAGGTTAAACTATTCATCATGTACAGTAGTCATAGATATTTACAAACTATTGGTTACTTCTCTCAGGCAATTCAAAGAGAAGCAACCAACAGGATATTGCCAAAGTAGGATCACCTGTTATTCAGTCCATTTTATTACACGGGAAGGGCAATCGGGTTCATACGGATACAGTATGAAGGGACTCCTCCAAACCACGCTGACGCCAGGAATCTCCTAAAAGCTGCCTTTAATTAGGCATATTTGTATTGTCAGCCTGTAAACAGAAGAAGAGAGGTCAGCTGTCCTGCAAGAGCACATGCTGTAACTCTAATGATGCTATTTGCAGCCCCTCGATCGTCTCAGTACGGTAACCATACCTTGGATCTTCGCCATACTTTGGATCTTCGGCGGAACTCTTTGGCTCCCGCTCCCATGAATGCTGTGTCTATAACATATCTACAGCAGATAGAATATGGATGTTGACTGTACTGTAAGGTTCTTGGCTGTTTGTGACTAGTCGCTTCATAGGTGTTCTTCAAAGTTGTTTGTGCGGTGTATTTACATTTAAATTTTGAAAATATGTTTGTTGCCTGGTGTAAAGTTTTGGTCTAACTTAAAAAAGCATTCTAATTAGGCTTTGAGGAGTTTTTATACATTACGAATTGTCATTTATTAGCAGAAATTATAAAAAAGTTTTCCTCTTATATGTTAAACCAATACATTATACACATTATGTACATTGAAATATTATTTGTTCTGTTTACGAATTACATTAAAAATGATTTTTTTAAAGAAAAAAGGTAAAAATATTAACAGAGTCACCTACACTTTTGACTTGGAACTAAGTTATTCTACATGGTATTGTTAATTAAACACAGCACGTTGTATTGGATTGTAATACAATTTAGTTACTTATTTTTACATTCTGACATACCCTTAATAATATCTTTAAAAAAATGACACATTTTTTTTGTTAAAAAATGAATAATTTTTTTTTAAATTAATGTAACCCAATAATTGTTAAATGTGATACCATTTAAACAGGTGATAGTAAATGTTTGTTGTTATTCATGGGCAATTATAAGTTGCTTGCTCACGTGTATCAAGATGCTGTAAATATTGTTTATAAGTCTGTTTTATGAATATTTTTATGTAAGCACGTTCATATTACAAACCGTTTCAACAACCTATTTCAACACTGCTTTGTATTTCAGAACGACAATACAAATATACGTCAACCCCATACGAAGGACGGGTACTGCCTAAAGCTACAAATAACGTGTATCCATAAATTTTTCTCTCACATAGTCTATTAGTAAAATCTTTTAGGTACGAGAAAATGTAAAATTTATGCAAATACTGTAACAATTAGAAAACTTATAAGTCAACTGGTGACTGCCTCTCCAGTTGGACTAGTGACTTTGGTGTAACATTTTATTTCCTATGTTGATTATATCGCATATATTTATAAAATATATTAAAATGACCCTCCTACGTCGATTGGTACTAAATTCATCTCATTTCTTTCATGTTATACATTTGTTTTTGCAATTCTAATTTAAACAGAAGTGTCCTGTGTTATAGGCTTACAATTCCAACAGTATATTTGTGCTTGTGTTAGTAATACAACTGTGGTTAATAATAAATTTCTTCATAATACTACATGAAGGATTGTACACAAATTATTTCTGCCCTATGAAATGAACATTTTCGAAAGTTGAAAATAATGTCTGTAGGTAGTATATTTTACCATTACTATATGGTAAAATATATATTTGTTTTGTTAAAAATTATATTAAGTAATTCCAATTTTAGCAATAGGTTTTTTGCTATTTGACTACAGCTCATAGTTAGCAGCACTGTACTAAAATTTTAAAAAATCTACTTCTTATTAATGTTACTTTTCAAATAAAACAGATGACAAATCGGCTATACATTTAGTCAAAATTTCAAATTCTAAAACATAAAAAGCATACATTACAAAACATCAACAATTACATGTACTTTAATTGTACTTTAGTCATGAGATCCCAGTATAGAAAACAGTCATTTCTCTGCATACTTTAAAGTATACTTTAGAAAGTATACTTTAGTCGTTTCTCTGTATAGAACAATAATTTGATTTTATTAAATTTGTGAAATGGTAAGTGAACGTAATTTACCTAGTGTCTTGAAATATTTTTTTTGTTTATATAAATCATTTACCTAAAAACATTTGAACATATCTTAGTATGTTAAACTTGCCTATATTAGCCCTTAAGTTTTTTAATATCAGAATTATGGTCTGATTTGACAATGGAACACATCTTCCGAAACAGCTTTCCTCAATTTTCGGAGAAGTAAGTGCTATGGCTTTATACTATGGGTATGCAAGTGTAACATTCTAAATTGTGTTCAAGTTTTAAATTAAAAGCTAATGAGTGGCGTAAAACAAAACTTCTTACTTGGCCTTATGCTGCTACTAAATAGTAAACATATATTCTAGTAAATGTATTATTTATTAAAAATGTAATGATTTGTTACATATTGTTTACATTAAATTTTAATGCTTTGCCACAAATTTACTCAAATTCTTACAAATTTTTAGTATGTTAAACCTACCTATAGTAGCACTTACGTTTTTATGATCAAAATTACGGTCTGAGTTGACAATGGAACACATCTTAAAAAACAGATTTCCTCAATATTAAAAAAAGTAAGTTCTATTAGTTAGTATGCCTATACAAGTGCAACATACTAAAGTATGTACAAGTTTTTAATTAAAAACTAGTTGCTCAAGTGGTGATGGAATCAATTATTATAAATCAATTATGTACCATAATTGATATACACTGTTATTCTTATAAAGTTAATGAGTGGAGTAACGCCAAATTTCTTACTCAGCCTTATGCTACTACTAAATAGTAAAAAAATAAACAACCAATTAAATTATTTATTAAAAATATTAGAGGTCCAATGATTTTGTAGCTTTTTATTTACAAAAACTTTTAATGCTTTGCAACTAATTTACACAAATTTTTATAAATGGTACATAAAATTTAAATGATGTTTAGAAAATAAATTTTTATTAGACTAAACTTTAAATTTAACTCTAGTAATAAAAGTCGACTGCAATTAACATGATCATAATAATATTGTGATCATCTTTTTAAAAAAATGTTCATCATGGAACAAAATCCCGTATAACGTTAGTAGTTACAATCGCCACTACTAGATGTTGAGCCTGTGTTGCAAATAATGCTGCCTTGGCAGTCCTAAGGACCTAATAATAATTTTCTATGATAATAATATATTGAATCAATTTAATAGCTTCATAAATTTACAAGCAAAAATTAAGAATATGTTGAAATAAAGCAAAAATAAAAAGTAGGTAACCTTTTGGTGAAGTATAAACTAGAAGATAACAGAGGTCACTGGGTTTTTTACAAACGATTAAACAAATGAAAAGAAATATGTCTATCAGTATTCAGAGTTTAAAAAAAAATAAAACTAAAAATAGGAATAAATTTTTTTTTCAAACATCACATGGATTCTCATGACTAAAATAGACTTACAGTCTATGGCGATTAACCATCATAAACAACCATCATAAAAGAAATCATAATATTAATAATTAAACTTATGGAGCTAGATGGCAGGAGACGTAAATCAGCTTTCAAGACGGGTGGACGGTCATCGGGAAATCCAGAAAAAGGTTCCAGAATGCTGAGATATAAATTTATTTAAATAAAAATATAATCTCTTATTGAAAATTAATGATTAAATAAATATAAAAGCAAATGACATTTTTTTAAACAGCAATATAAGTGGTGGTTATGAAACAAAAATTCCTTCTAATATGAAAGCAAGTTCTAAAATCATAAGGTTAGAGTGACGTCGTTATAACAAGTTAGCGTTCAACAAAGTCAAAACAATATATAGGCCTATTCAAAAGGAATATTAGCATATTTTATTTAAAGTCAATGTTAGTAAGAGAATAAGAAATTCAGAAAGAAATTCAATAGTATATAATTTAGTACTTAAGTTAGAAAAACTTATTTTATATCCATATATCATATATTAAACATCTAGGATCAAATAACTGTAAAGATGTAAATCTAGAGAAACTGGTTCTAAAATCCTTCTTTTTCTATGTTTGGGAGCACAAATACAAATTAAACACGAAGGCACTAGGAAGTAATCTTTCCTGTTACTTCTACAAATAATAATATGGACATAAAATAAAATAAATTGGTATAAATTATTCTTCTCTTGTATATAAATAAGTTAAATTTATGTGTGTAATTTAAACTCTAAAAAACCACAATGTTCTCATAATGACTACAAAAGTTAGAGACAGTTATATAATAGTGTTATCCAATTGATTGATGAACTTTATGTAAAGATTACATGAACATTTCTGAACTTTATAAACCATTCAAGAGTAGTACTTGTTCAAAGAACTGATTATTAATATTAAAATAAGTAAAAAAAATTCGATGGAATTTAAGTAAGAATTGTATAATCTTTAAGAAAAGCAAATTTTAATTTTCATCTAACTAAAACAAGTTAGAACAAAAAATGGTTAAAATTATTATAACTACCCTGTGGTAAATCAACTAATGAAATTTCTGAAATGTTTCCAACCAGCAAACACAGTAAAATTAAATAATTCAATTAAACTAGTAAAAAGATTTCTTAAGAGATACTCTTGAAAGAGAAAATTAATAGAAAAAATTTACAGCTTAACAAACATTTATAAGTTACATATTATCACATAAACGAGTGATAAACATTTTGTTTGGTTTTTTAAACAAAGTCCAGGGATTTATCCACTGGCAGATCACGATCGAAACACCAACAATACCAGGAAATTGTATGATGGGTGCGATCAAATTCTGGCCGCTGTTGAACTGGCGCGTTTCGGCCCTACAGTGTCCATCATCACCAAGTAAAGTTTACGCGAAAAAGCGTTAATGTGGTCACGTTGACGGTAATGATGTGTGTGCAACGTGAGTTTTGAGGGCCATCTCCCTAAGAGGGTGCAAGGTTTGGCTGCAGTGTGTGTGTGTGTGTGTGTTTTATTCAAGCACGTAATACCTACTGGACTCACTTGGCTGAAATTTTAGGCTCCTTGATTACCACAAAGGGCTATTTTTCTATTTTTAACTAGAAATTCCATCAGGGCACCTCTCCACTGGCCTTGAAAACTCCCTTAACGCTCAGCTATCTACACTCCATTATATATTTGGCTTAATCAGAATATAGTAAATCTGTTTTTAATCACCTGTAAAAGTCATTTTTAAATACATTTAAACAGATGATAGTACATGTTTGTTGTTATTCATTGGCAATTCTATGTTGCTTGCTCACGTGTTCTAGCGGCAGGAACCTACTTATTTTCACAAAGGAGCACGTTCGTTTCAACAACCTAGAGTTAACTAATTTCATCACTATTTTGTACTTCGGAATGCAATAAGCACAATACAAATACGTCAACTATGTACAAAGGACGGGTACTCTGCTAGTGTTTTATATTAGGAAAAATTAAAATGTTACCACGAAATAAAAAATTATTTAAAAATCATAAAACCTAAAAATAAGGGGTATCCATAATGGTTTCTCTCATATAATCTATAAATACAATCCTTTAGATACAAGAAAATGTAAAATGTATGGAAATACTATAACAATTAAAAACTTATGGAGTGTACAGCCCCTGCCATTAGTCAAGTGACTTTTGGTGCAACAATTTATTCCCTATGTTTATTAGTTATTTATCGCATATAGTTAGAAAATATATAAAAAATCTAAAGAAATGATCTTCCTGCATCGATTGGTACTAACCATATCTCCCTTCTTCAATAATAAACATTTGTTTTACAAATATAAAGTTAAACACAAGTGACCTGTGTTACAGGCTTACAATTCCAACAATATATTTGTGCTTGAGTTAGTAATATAACTAGGGTTAATAATAATGTCTTCATAATACTTAATGAAGGAATAATTTGTACACAAATTAATTCTGCTCTATGAAATGTTCATTTTTGAAAGTTGAAAATATTGTCTGTAGGTAGCATTACTATATGGTAAAATATATATTTGTTTTGTTAAAAATAATATTAAGTACTTCCTATTTTAGCAATAGGTTTTTTGATATTGACTACAGCTCATAGTTAGCGGCACTGTACTAAAATTTTTTTAAATCTATTTTTTATTAATGGTAATTTTCAAACAATCAGTTGACATGTTCATTTCCATGAGCAAATGGTTAAATGTTCATTTAAAGAAAATGTACAAACTGTTATCGCCTAAAAACCAAATATAACTTGCATGTGATGGACTTGATGTAAAGTTATAAAATAAACAAAATTATAATAGTTTTTGAGGCAGTTTATCTAAACATATTATTGGTTTTAAGCTGAATTATTATATATGTTATTATTATATATTTTAAGCAAATTATTTACTTCTGTCATATACAATTGGAGCTACTTCAAAGTCAGAAAATGTAATAAAGAAAAGCCTACAGCCCAGCTATCTCAACAATATAACTCCTAATGTGATGGTGAGGGTGGAATCATAGGGTTTTAATTTGCTGTCAAAAGCAAAACAAATGAAGTAGCTGCTTTAAAGCCACAAACTGAAAAAGCTTTGATTTTACAGAGTAGGAAGAACGATTAGATGAAGTGAGGGGAGTAATTTATAATTGTGTTATATCACCTTAAGCTTATGTTTATATGTTTCTAAATACTTCTTGCAGGTTAAATTTGGCAGCAATTTCACAATGTCAATACTTCTGTAAAATGTGTTGAAAATCGTAAACTTTTTTTTCAATAATACTGCAGGTATTTAAATGTTAGTAAAATTAACTTTTATAAGTTATTGAAGTAATGCAGTTAAACTTATTTGCAACAATTAGTTCAAATTCATTGTTTACAAGTTTTATTTAAAACAATTAGGGGCAGAGAAGTAAAGGAGTATATATGGTGTTTTCACAAAATATAGCCTAGTTTGTTATAAGTTTGAAACTAAATGCACTAAATATGTTTGTGTCGACAGAATTGTTTTTACAAATATTTTCATTTTCAGATTTCACAATTATTGGATTATACTATTCTCGTGTAAATAAATTATTATTTTTTTGTTAGATGTGGAAAGCTTCAAAAAATGTGTGACACTATAAAAAAAATAATTAACGGAATATATGAATTAAAAAATATCTAACTAAATTGTATAATATTTTATCCAATGATCTGTGTTTAACAATACCATGTAGGTTTACTTAGTTTTAATTCAAAAGTGTAGGTGGCTCTGTAAATGGTTTTACCTATTTTCTTAAGAAAATGTGATTTTTTAATGAAATTCGTAGACAGAACAAGTAACTTACAATGTACTTAGTAAGTATAATATATTAGTTTAACATGTAAGAGGAGGAACGTTGTATAGTTTTGCGTAATAAATAAAAATTCGTAATATATAAAATACTTCTCACCATCTAATTAGAAATTTTATAAAGTTAGACCCAACGTTTAGTTAAAATTGTATACCACTAACTGTGGACTCTGATGCTGAATCAATCGCGGACCATACCGGGTACCGGAAGGTGATCCGACGAAAGAGGAGGCAGCAGGCCCGCCTCTACAACGAGGCCAAGCGGAAGGCTTCCGGTGCTATGGACATTGTGTTCTTGCCACTGGGGCCTACCTGCTTTGCTTCGCCATAAACACAGACTAATCGATATCAGCAAAGAATACCAGAAGAAGTATGAGCAGTACTTCTACATGGCCACTATAGTCAGAGATTCTAGCACACAAAAAAAGTCGGCCATTATTCTCACAGTCCTTCCACCAACAAGTCATTTAAAAACGAGTGCTGCTGTAACCACATGATACAAGCAGCCAGTGTTAAATAACAGACGCTGCAAACCCATGGGGGCTGAGACCAAACCCCCTTCTTTCTAATGACTGAGCAATAGTCACAGATCACTCGCGAGGCACAGGAATCGACCTATGTGCCTCGTCTATGAGCCACCTTGTAGGTCGACTATTTAAAAGCCACACCTCAATGATCCCAAGTCTGTCCAAAAACAGTCACCAAAAGGTTGCCTTACACCAGGCAAATAATATTTTTTCTAAATTTAATTGTAAATAGACCTCACAAACACTCTGAAGCGTCTAGTCACAAACAGCCAAGAACCTTACAATACAGTCAACATCTATATTCTACCAGCCGTAGATATGTTAATAGAGACAGCATTCATTGGAGCCATAGAGTTCCGCCGAAGATCCAAGGACATATATACTCCAACACAATCCCCGACCTCATCAATAAATAAACGGACAGCGCCTATTACAGCCATAATAATCTATCCAGATGAACACGCAAGCAGGGACTTCCAGAAGAAACAAAGGAAAACAATTGAAATTGAGATTGTTTGGTTTACGAGTCGAAAAGTACAGGCTCCCACTGGCCCAATGCAGTGCTTTATATGCATCAGGCGCGTATCCAGCGACTTCCTTTAGGGGGGGGGGGGCGATCGATGCATTATATATATATATATATATATATATATATATATATATATATATATATATGTGTGTGTGTGTGTGTGTGTGTGTGTGTGCGCGCGCGCGCGCGTGCGTGTATGTAAAAACATGTAACAAAAATGCTTAAAATTTGAAAATATTTAATGATTTTAAATTTTATAAGTATTATTTATTTAACAATAGGATCAAATATCAAATAAAAATTAGGCCGAGAAAACGCGTCACATTTTCAAATTAAAAATTAAAATTTTATTTCTTATTTACACTAAAAGACGAATTAACTTAAGTAAATTAAATTAAAATTTGAGCGTATTTATAAACATAGACTGGCATTTGATAAGTGATTCTATTTTTGTAATTATTCAAAGAGCATTACAATGTTACAAAATTATTATTATATTTATTACAGTTAGGATTTTATATTTGAGAAAATATATAATAACTTAATTATCGAAAAAGTCCTAATTTAATAATATATTGTCAATTTTTAACCCAAAGTTCTTGAAGGTTGGGGGGGGGGTCGATCGCCCCATCGCCTCCCTTGGATACGCGCCTGTTGCATGAGGATAGGCCACAAAACAAGTTGTTACAGACCCAATCCTCGGTGCGTCAAGTGTGGCGACAAGCACAATTCGAGGGACTCCACTAAGGATCGCAAAGACTTCAAGTGTGACCCTTGTGGATTGATCCACATCGCGGACTATCGCGGATGCACTATTTACTAAGCCTCCAAAATCAATACCCAAGCAAACAAACAGGCTGAAGGGGGAGGTAATGCCAACCGCCGACCCCTAACCTCTACGCCCAGGCATCAAAACCGGCCCCCTCAGTAGGGCAGGCATTGCTGCCAACACTAACTACCCCTAAACCGGCTCTCTCAAAAGCAGTACTTCCAACACTTTAACCCTTACCGACCCGGGGCCCAGCTCCGTCTGCTGCTACCGAGCAGCCCGCACCACCACCCTTCCGCAGGCGAGAGTCACCCTCCCGCCCAAGAATCCAAGGGAGAGGCGAGCAAAGCCAACGGCATCAAAGGCAAATTCCAGCTCGCCCATCGCCAACACCAGCCCTGGTGCCAGAGACACATCTCAAACCCCTTGATAAATTCACAATACCTAACTTAAAAAAATACCGCACAGATAGAACACGCACAAGGATAAACACGCGACTATAATAATAAACAAACAAGTAAACACTTTTAATTGCTTATGCTCGCACGCGTTGAAGCAACAGCTGTCAAGTTGTAGCTCAACGGCAACCTAACAACACTCATATCAGCGTACAACCCCCCTAGTACAAATGACTACACTCGTGACTTGGAGGTCTTCCTTTAGACCTACAATCGGACAATCATCGCCAGGTACCTAACTTTAAACACACAAGCTGGGGCTGCAGGGCAACCAACACTGGTAGCAAGCCCTTACACCAATACATGCAAGCAGCCACAGCCATACTACTGGCCCCCCACTGAACCAACACACTACAGTACAAGACACACTGAAGACATCCTAGACGTGGCAATTACTAAGGAACTCCTGGTTTTGAAAGAGCTTAGCGTGGACAGGGTACTGAATTCGTATCACTATACTGTGATAATAACGGCAGAATGGAGCCAATTTCACAAGGGACCACGAAGGTTAAAAAAACTATTGACTGGCGGACATGTGAGATGGAGGCAGCTCTCGAGAGGTTGGTTGCCACGAGGGTTAAGTGGGCTTCGGGGGCTCACACCCATGTTGGAGGAGGAAAAAGACATGTATACTTGGCCGCACGGCAAACGTCTGAGAGGTGTACACCATTGATACCCTGATGTTCAACAGGGTGACAATAGAAAATTATTCCTCAAGACCATGTGACAGAGATATGGCCATTAATCTTTGAAATGCCACCTACTGACCCGCTGCCTTGAATGTGCCAGGTACCAAGATCAAACTGAATTTTCGAAAGCGCAAGAGGCGCCTCCTAAGGCCCATGCTATGGCAAAGCAGGCGCCTCCTCCTAAGCAAAAGCCGACTCTGGCCCATGAGAGGCGAGAAACGGCTCCACCCCTCAAAAGGTAGCTCAGCCTCCTTTAATGCCAGAAGAGAAAGTTAAGGTGTCCGTACATCCTTCGACAAAATAGAGCTATGCAAGAGTTGTAGCACCTGAAAAGACCCCAACGAAGGTCACCCAGGGACCTTTAAAAAAGCGAAAAAACTGTAGAAACACCAAATCTACACCCCGTACTGGCTCATGCCAACAAATTCTAAAAGAAACCGAATGAAAATATGTGAAAGGACATGTGACAATGCAATGCAGTTGGCAATTACATACAAACACCATTAGATAATCAAACAATCAATTTTGTCAGGCAAAACTAATTAAAAAAAGTAGATTTTTGATAGCCAATTAAAAAAGACGAAGTAAACGAATATCCATATCTTTAACACACAAGTACTACAAACCTTTAGATGCTTAGAAACAGGTTTTGTTGAGTATAAGATTGAGAATCTATGCACGCTACAAAGGTTTAATTTTAAAGGATACATTTTTTTAAAGAAAATAAACATACGTCTAAGACACCGTTAATAGTTGTAATCAATTAATTGCAGTTTAACTTAATCTCGACGAAAAAAAAAACTCTTCACAACAGTACTAAAATGTAGGTGGAACATTGGTGACATTTAATAATAATAATAAGCCATCTAGTGCCACAACAAATATTAATGTGATTTTTAATTATGTCAGAAATTCATTTATAATAAATGCTAGCTCTTCTTTTAGTTTGTATAATCAACACTCTTATTTTAGCCATTGACAAAACCAGTTCTTCCACACCGGTTGGTATTATCAAGATTGTCTGCAAAAAGATTGTGAAAAATAACCAAAGTGCCAACTCGGTAGTTAATTGTACATTTACTGTATAGAGTAACCAATGTACCTCTCTTCTGTTCAGAGATATGGTAGCAATAGAAGTGAGTTCACCAAGTAACCTATCTATTCAGGATATCATCATTCAAAATGTTACTTTGTTTCACACCAGATAAGACGTTAGCAGTGAAAGTGGTAATACAGTGTTGCTCATATAAAAAGTAATAGAAGTTATTATTCTAGAAACTATTCCATGTCTACCAATCAGAACTAGATTAAACCTTGTACTTTTGCTATCACACTAATTTGAGTACCAGTAAACTTGAAATAATTAAACAAGGAGATCTTGTTTTGTATCTCTACAACTGTCATCATTTACTGAAAATATTTGAGAACAAATTATGTATGTATACAAAATGAAATAAATGGCTATATCATGGTTACTTAAGAAGCTAACTGATAAAATTATATGATTTGTATTTAGTTATCATTTACTATTTACTGACTTTTTATTTTAATACACCATGAAAAATATTCTTGTTTGAAAAATACTATTTTGTTTGTTTGCTCATTGTAATACTTTTGCTAATTTCCTTTTTAATAAGCAATAAAATGTCAAATCTTTGAGTTTAATATTGTAACAGAACATAAACTACGAAAATACAACTACAAAATAGCTTACTCTACACACAACACTCTCAACAAACAATTTATACCCAACAATAATATCAGCGACATTTAAAACATCCACTGGAGTTTACAAACTAACTTGCAGTTCATACCCCAACTTTTACATAGGCCAGACAGGGAGGTCATTCTACACACGTTACCAAGAACATATAAAAGCAATAAAAAACAATAACTACCAATCAAACTTCGCCGATCATCAACTCCACAAAACATGACTACATAGACATAACATCTAACATACAAATTCTTCATAAACAACAAAGAAATAACAAACGCTACACAACCGAACAATACGAAATATATAGGCACTTCAAACTACACCCTACACGCATACTCAATACACAATTACATTACAACTCACACGCACTTTTTGACATCATAACTCCTAATACACACTAAATACACCCACATCACAAAAATATTCCACCCCCACCATAATCTACGTAAACCTTTAGATCAGTTAGAGTCTGAGTTGACAAAGGGACACATCTCCCGAAACAGCAGTCCTCAACAAGCAAAGTAAGTGCTACTATAGGCAAGTTTAAAACATTTAAAAGTGTTTAGTAAAATTATATTTTATAAGTTATTAAAGTACTGTGGTTGAATTTATTTGCAACAAATACTTCAAATCTATTGTTTACAAGTATTATTTAAAACAATTAAGGGGCAGAAAAGCAAAGGGATAAATGCGATGTTTTCACAAAATAAAACCTATTTTGCTACAGGGTTGAAACTAAATGTACTAAAGACGTTTGTGTCAACAGAATATTTTTATGAATATTTTCATATTCAGATTATAGTATTATATAAATTTCAAAAAAGATTATTAATTTATTTTTATTGTGACAGTTTTTTAATAAATAATTAACAGAATGTCAGAAAATATATAACTAATTTTTATACAACGTTCTGTGTTTAACAATAACATGTAGAATAACTTAGTTCGTAGTAAATTGTGTAGGTTGCTCTGTAAATGGTTTTATCTATTTTCTTAGGAAAATGTTATTTTTAATGAAATTCGTAAGCAGAATAAATAATATTGCAATGTATATAGTAAGTATTATGTATTCTTTTAGGATTTATAATCAGAAAAGTTGTATATATTCGCCTAATAAATAAAAATTCGTAATGTACAAAATACTTCTCATAGCTTATTTGGAATGTTTTTTTAATTTAGACCAAAACTTACACAATTAATAGTACAATAGAGACGATTGAATAACCTCAGACAAACGTCAAAAATTGAGTAACTGCTAATGCTTTTGCCTGAAGTTGACCTCTCTTCTACTGTTTGTAGGCTAGTTATTTGCCGAATTAAATGGCATGTATTTGAAGGTATAAACTGTCCTGGATGTTCTTTTTGAGAGTGCAAGTGGAAACGTTCACGTCCCGCCCTGGCATTCACCAATGCTTCGCTTGCCAGAGGTACGGCCATAGTTCTCAGAACTGCCATCTCTCGCTTTGCAGTGTCAAGTGCGGCAAACACCATGAGATAGGTCAATGCACCAAAACCCCTCGAGGCCCCCAAGTGCTGCATTTGCGAAAGGCGAGCACACGGCCAATTAATTATCGAGGATGCCCACATTACAAAGTACTGTTACAGCGACAGAGCAATCGGCGGTTCGTCGCATCACTGCTCCCAGACGACCAGGGACATAATCAACCACAGCGCCATCAACCTCAGGCGCTCCTCAAAAGCCACACTTCAGAGTTCATTCTCCTCCGCAGGTCTCCGCCACCTCATCGACTCCAGCCTACACCGGGACCCTCAGCACCACCAGCGTCGAGGCCTACAACCTAGAGGGGGGGAAGCTTCATCCGCTAACCCAGCGCTGCCGGCACCAAAACTTCAATCCCCAGCTCAATTCCTCAGCTACTCCAGGCTAGAGACGTACAATCCCTCCTCACCATCATTCTCACGTCCGTAACCAGTGTTCTCCTAGGCCATGGCCAGTGAGTTTCGTGTTTTGGAATGGAACGCCTGTGGTCTTGGCCGTCGGAGAGCTGAACTCCAAGCTCTCCTAACCGAGTATGACATCGACATCGCCCTTATCTCCGAGACCCACCTTAACCCCTTCTACCTTTCTCTCTGCCATCCTACGCTGTCCACAGGACCGATAGGCCGCTTGCTCCATGGGTGCATTCATCAGGCGGAACTCCCATTCTCGTACACCGTCGGGTATCGCATCAACGCGTAGGTGTCAAAACCTCCATCACCGAGAACACATCGGTGGCAGTTTCGATCAACATCACCACCACAATTGTTTCCACCTATAAACCTCCTAAATCCCATCTTCCTCCCGCAGACCTCGCCAGTCTCCTTCTTACCCCAACCAGGTCCTCATTGCAGGGGACTTAAACTCCAAGCATCTTTCCCTGGAACAGCCACACCACGAACACTTCCGGGAGAAAACTCTTTCAGTTCGCCATTTCCAATCCCTCTATCTCCATCCTTGGACCCAACGAACCCACTCACGTTCCCTCTAATCCCTATCAATTACCTGATGTCCTCGACATCACCAAAACCAAAAACTTCCATTCTCCCGTCGCCGTTTCCACCATCAACGACCTCTCTTCCGACCACATCACTATCCTAATCTCCAACTCAAAGTCCACCATCCGCTTTCCTCCTACACCGCTGAGAAGAGTTAACTGAGCTGAGGAGAGACTTTCATCAGGATGTCTTACGGTTACTCCCCACGGATCTCCCACCGATATCCTCCCCAGACAATCTCGTAAACCTCTCCCACCTGGTCATGGCCGTCCTATCCTCCACCATCTCAAAAAACTACTCCCCCGTCATATCTTCCTCCCGGAGGTCATCTCTTCCCGTTCACATCCTGTTAGAAATCGCAAAGAAACGCCGCCTTAGACACTCCTGGCAGGTTACGCAATGTCAAGAGGCAATTTAACGCGCAGGTCCGCTTGGTCAAGGCGCTTCTGGAATGTAATTCCACCGACTCATGGCAGGTCTATCTGGACTCCTTGGACGTTTCGGATTGATCAGTGTGGAATGCTACCCGTCAGCTCCTGCGGGAGAGGTTAAGCCACCCACTCTGCGGAGGGAGTGGCCTGGTATACTCTCCGTCTGACAAGGCCGAAGTCTTTGCTGACTCTCGGGAACTGCAGTTCTCTCCTCATCCGGGAATCGAAGACCGCTCTCACTCCACCCTGGTGGACGAATATCCTGGCCAAAAGCCGGAGCCTGGGGATCTTCGTTTTACCAGGCAGGACATCATTGCTGCTATGCAGAAGTTGAAACCTAAGAAGGCACCCGGCACTCCATTAACTCCACCGCCCTAAAACACTCCCCACCTCTCCTCATTTCTTATCTTCACCACATCTTCAACTCTTCCATCCGTCTTCACCACTTCCCCTCCTATTGGAAAACAGCGAAGGACATCCTTATTCAAAAACCACGCAAACCTCGACACAATCCTAACAGCTTGCGACCTATCTCCCTTCACTCTTCCCTAATCTCTTCGAAAGACTCCTCCACCACCACATCTTTCCTGTTCTGGATGGCGTCTTTCGACAGGAGCAATTCGGTTTCCGGAGAGAGCACTCCACTACTCAACAGTTGATGCGAGTCACAAATGCGGTAGTGGATGCCTTCAACAAGAAACAGTCCACCTCTGCGGTCTTCCTCGATGTCAGAAAGGCCTTCGACCGTGTTTGGCATCCAGGACTTCTATACAAATTGGCCACCAGCCCCCTTCCTCTTTCCATTGTATTCCTCCTCAGGTCCTACCTTTCAGATAGAAACTACACGGTTTCTGTCGAAGGCCACTTGTCCTCCTCCAGGCCGGCGTGCCGCAGGGATCTGTACTGGGTCCCCTCCTTTACCTCCTGATCACAAATGATATTTCTCTCCTATCTGGTGTATCCCTGTCATTGTACGCGGATGACGCCATGTTCTTTTGCAGCTCCTGGAGCGTACCTAAAGCCTGCAGGACCATCCAAGTGCTACTATACACCCTACCGCCATGGCTCCGTAAATGGAGAACAGTGGTAAACGTTGGAAAGTCAGAAGCTATATGCTTCACCAGAAAAAATCGACCGTAGACCGGAGCCATCACTCTCGATGGGGAGTCTATTGCATGGAGGTCCTCAGTCAAGTACCTTGGCGTCATCTTCGACAAGCACCTTTCCTTCTCCCGTCACGTCAACTCCGTCCTACCCAAAGGGATAGCTATCCGCTCTAAGCTATTCCCCCTCCTGTCTCGCCAGAGTCCTCTACCTTTAAAAGTGAAATACCTCATCTACCTAATGCTAATCCGTCCTGTCATCACCTACTCCTCACCAGTCTGGTGGCCACTTTGCACCAAAACATCCAAGAAACGTCTCGAAGCCTTCCATGCACGACCGCTGAGGTTCATCTCTAACTCCCCCCTCTTTCTCACAAATCAAAACATTCGTCATTCCTTTCATGCTCCTACCCTGTCAGACTTCATTCGTTTCCGCTCAGCAAAACTCTTCGGTAAAGCCAACTACCCACATATCCGGAACATCAGCGATATGTCTGGACCCCCTCCCATCTTCCGCCCCCGTCCCAGAATCCTTCTGGACCCCCCATAACATTAATTATTAACGTCTCACCCCCTCTTCTCCTTCACCCCATTATTTTAAGCTATATACACATTACTACACTTATATGTCACAACACCTACACTACACACATGTTTATTACATGTGAAAAAAATGTAATTCTGTCATGTAAAAAAAAAAATGTCAGTCAGCCAGTCCCACATGAATAAATAAACGTAGTCCCCCAGCATAAGAACCTGATCCATCCCACCCAATAAAACGTCCTGCCATTGCAGAATCCTATCCTCAGATCCAGCCCGAACCAAAAAGCCCTGATCCCATATTCCTACCCGCAGCCATTGTCGCGTGACAGACGCTGCATAACCTCGGGGGCCACCAAACCCCCTCCTTCTCTGACTCACTGACTGTTTTAGAAGGAGATTTCTTGGCTTGGTTTGGAGGTTTGCCGGATTCTCTTAGTAATTTTGTCTGTATGATCCAGATTGAACATATGAAAGGACGGGCTGAAATAGGCTTAGCCAACCGTAGCAGTAACCTAGTGAATGCTACTCATTGAGGAGTCTGAGAGAAGATACCGATATATTATTGTTTAACTACGCCGATGTTAGTTAGGGCAAAGAACGCTTTCGAACCATTTCCTCAGTTTCTCAAATTATCCTTTCACTTGTTGTTTCAGCTAGCGGTGGGCGAACCGATTCATTTAGATGAACGGTTCAGAATCGGACGGTTCACTAAAATGAAGCGCTTCATTTAACCGGTTCATCGGTTCACTTGTTATGGCCATTCCTACCATTTCCATTGTAGTAAGCATGCCATTCAGTAGCATTTGTCATAATTGTACAACACTTATAATATACATATTTCTATATTATAAGTAATACGGTAGTATACAATTTTTCATTATAAAATAATGTGTTGTATAGCCTATATTAAGCTACTGTTATTTCAACCAATTTATGTACATACTATTGTTCGAGCTTGGATTGTAAGGTTATGTTAATGATAACTTCATTTTACCAATATATCTGTATAACGGTACAAACTGACCACTTTGTTAAAATAAGATTTTGTGAGTAATACTTGACCAAATGGCGCTCAGCTAACATTAAAAAAACTATTATTCAAGAATACATTATAAACAAGAAAGAGATGAATAAAACGTAAATATTGACTAAATGTGGCTTTATAAACATAGCCACACTTATAGTATTATTTAGCAACATAGTACTGAAATACACATTACATATACCTACAAACAATCTAATTAGGATAGATAAGGTTATAAATGAAACAAAGCATAAATTTCCTGCATTAAACAGTCCACTGTATGTTTTACTATTGACAAGTCAAAGTTACTTAATTGTATACAATTAGCATACACTTTCCCCACTTCCATTTAATTCATACAGTTTGAATCCATCTTTACGTAAGATCCGTTTTCACTAAAAAAAAACTTGTAAATATTCACTATTTTCTTATAGTAGCACTTACTTATATTTGTTGAGGACGGCTGTTTCGGGAGATCTGTCCCATTGTCAACACAGGTCGTAACTCAAGTCTGACACAGTAAGACTTACGGTCTGAATTGACTAAGGGACACATCTTCTAAAACGGCCGTCCCCAACAAATGTAAGTGCTACTATAGGCTGTAAAATACTTACACGTGTTTTTAGTTAAAATTACTCATAGGTCCCATTGGGTCATGAACATCAATAAACATTCTCACATTCCAAAATTTCTTTTGTGAAACTTTAGATGCCATGTTTATTGTTTAGAATAGATATTACTATGCTTGAATAAACAATCATTTAATAAAATTAGAAAATATTAATATAATAGTTTTTAAATTTAAAAAAAAAATGTTTAGCAGTACCTAAATATAACAAGCACAATACTACAAAAAGTAAACATTTCTTTATAAATCAATTTTTATATTTGTTGATTCCATCTTCACGTGTGCTACTAGTTTTCACTAAAACACTTGTAAATATTTACAAACTTGCCTATAGTAAGCAAATATAAGCAACAAATATAACAAGCGCTACTATAGACAAGTTTGTAAATATTTACAAGTGTTTTAGTATCCATTTTTAATAGAAATATCAAAGGTTTTTTCTCAAAAGTTTACACAATTATTTAAATACATACATATCTAAAAAAACCAACCAACTATTGATACAATACAACTTTAATGCTTTCTGTTATTAAAATATAGTTATAAATTTTCATCTAACCCTGTATTATTTAAAAGAAGCCAATTACTTATCAATTTATTAAACCATTTAACATACTTCTATACCAAGAATTGCTGTCTAAATTAAAAATTTACAAATTATAGCAAATTTTTTCTAACGTGAGAATTTCTTTTACAAAAAAATTATTATTTGTTAGTACTTTTGTTAAAGTTACTTCCAAATAGTAACACTTTAATGAGTTGATTGAAAATAGGCTGGAAATAATTTCTCATTTGTCGAAATAATAAACTACAGTAAAATATTTGTCGAATTGAGACTGTACGAATTCCGTTTGTATGTTACATGTTAGCATGATGAACCACAAGAGAAGACTGCTGAATTAGGTTTTGATAACATTGTATAGGTTTATGTAGTCCTCCTTTCAGGTGCAATCATTTTGGGTGTGTTATTGCAAGTTTAAAATTGTTTCTAGACGCAAGAAAAAAATAAGGTCACGAACAAACAGTTTATAATATAAATAAAAGCCTTAACATGTACCCTAGCCTAATTGAAGACTAGTACATGTAACAGGATTCGTTCTTGTTATTTTCTCATTGTATAGGTAATTATAGTACTAGCAATGGTTCTTTCTTTGTGCATGTGGTATACTGGCAAACAACCAAAACAGTTATTTGGGCTTTAACGTGGCAACATTTCAGAAACAATGTGGTAAATCACAGGTGACCGATCATTCTAATCCCTATATTTTATTGTATATTGCAGAGGATACAGGAAAGGATAGAGTTTTTAATTTATTTACTTATTTTAATTCAATTACTATATTAGGCACACACTTTTCATCATACAATACAGACCACAGTTCTTACCTGGAGGAGATTTTTCTTGGAAGTTTTTTTTGTGATAACCTCCAGATCTAATGTAAGAAAATACCACGTGTCCATTGCATTTGGCTTACAGCATCAGCTACGGCTATAACTATACTATCACTATCCAAGCATGTGCAGCATTATATATAGTGGAGTCCTACGAAAAGGCTGTTATTTTAAAAAGTAGCTGAATGCATAAACACTGAACAAGTATTTCAGGAGTAATCTGATTTGTTCATAGCAATAAAAATTCCGAATAAATTATCAAAGAGAAATTATTAGTTTTTATTTGACAAAATAAATTATTCAATTAACTGCTTTGTGAGTTCAATTTTATGATTAGTGAGTTATGGCAACTCTATTATGTATATTATAAAGATTTTTTCAAACATTTTATATTAGGTTATTAAAATAGTATGAATATATATGGTTACCATTGAGTCAATAAAACTGGATTAAATAATAATAGACAGTTTTTTACGTACATTAGTTTTTAAACGTTCATAAATTAAATATATATTTACGGACGTGCTGTACTAAGATGCAGAGAGGCGATTGCATCAGGTGGAACATTAGGTGGTACAAGTCTGGTGGCGCAATAATTTGTTTGTAGTAATACTAACCTGAATACTACTGAATAACCTGCATTGTTGAGCTGAGTGGTGTCAGTTTTTGAATTTAAGTTTTTAATATTGTGACTAAATGGTGTATGTGATTTGTATTTTGTTTTCTCCTTTAGAATAATTTAATTACGTGTTGTGGTATGTTCGTGAATTTCATATTGATCTAGTTTTTTAAAGAAATTTTACTTCTTCCTTGATGTAAAAAAACATTACTTGTGATTGTTGTTTGTGTACTTGCTGCTTGTTTCTATTATGTTGTAGCAATATATGAATATAATTAAAAATATATTTTCCTTTTTACAAATAGGAATCTGTTTTAACAAATGCAAAATTCATTACTTCACTTTTTTCGTATCTTAAACTTTGAGTTTATTTTTATTATGTTGTATTTATATTTGTTATCTCCTTAATGCTGTCTGTCACCATACTTTTTGTGTTTTAATGTTTAACTTTTCTATATATGTATGGTCAATATTTTGTTTTCATTTGTTGTGTTGTTTTTATGTGTTTTGTATTTTGTGCTACAGGCTACTAATTATTGTCTTACTTATTGAAAACCTACCAATAAACTAATTGATAATTTTTGCAGTAAAAAATTTTTTTCTCGGTATTAAAAAAAAAATTTTAATTAATAGTTTTTACTTACAACTTTTTTAAAAAATGTTTTAACTTGCCTATAGTAGCACTTACTTTTTTTTTGTTGAGGACGGCCGTTTCGGGAGATGTGTCCCTTTGTCAACTCAGACCGTAACTGATCTCAAGGTTTACGTAGGTTAAGGTGGGGGTGGGATATTTTGGTGGTGTGGGTGTATTTTGTGTGTATTAGGAGTTATGATGTCAAAAAGTGCGTGTGAGTTGTAATGTAATTGTGTATTGAGTATGTGTGTAGGGTGTAGTTTGAAGTGCCTATATATTTCGTATTGTTCGGTTGTGTAGCGTTGGTTATTTCTGTGTTGTTTATGAAGAATTTGTAAGTTAGATGTTATGTCTGTATAGTCGTGTTTTGTGGAGTTGAGATGATCGGCGAAGTTTGATTG
Organism: Prosapia bicincta; assembly: GCA_036971475.1. Taxonomy (NCBI): domain Eukaryota; kingdom Metazoa; phylum Arthropoda; class Insecta; order Hemiptera; family Cercopidae; genus Prosapia; species Prosapia bicincta. The sequence continues at coordinate 13,110,714 of JBAIZL010000008.1, forward strand.
GTAGTTATTGTTTTTTAGTGCTTTTATATGTTCTTGGTAACGTGTGTAAAATGACCTCCCTGTCTGGCCTATGTAAAAACTGGGGCATGAACTGCAAGTTAGTTTGTAAACTCCAGTGGTGTTGTAAATGTCGTTGATTTTGCTGTTGGGTTTAAATTGTTTGTTGAGAGTGTTGTGTGTGGAGTAAGCTATTTTGTAGTTGTATTTTCGTAATGTGTTGGTTAGATTGTGGGTTTTGGATGATCTGTAAGGTATTGATAAGTATTTTATGGGATTGTCATCTTGTGTGTGTTTGTGTTTGGGTTATTATGTTTATTTTTTAGGCGGTTGTATAATTTGACTATCACTGTTGGGTTGTATCGGTTTGTTTGTGCTATATATTTTATGGTGTTTAACTCCTGGTAGTGTTCATCTTTGTCTAGTGGTGTTTTAAGAAGGCGATATATCATGGTATTGTAAGCAGCTAGTTTGTGTTGGTGTGGATGGTTTGAGGAACTGTGTATGGTCGTATTAGTGCTGGTGGTTTTTCGGTATATGTTGAATTTATGTGTTTGTTTGTCTGTTCGTTTAATTGTGAGGTCTAAGAAGTTAAGGGAGTTTTGTTGTTCTGTTTCGATGGTGTATGTTAGTTTAGGGTGTATGGAATTTAGGTGTTATAGAAATATGTGTGCTCTGCGTGTGTTGCCTTTATATAATGTTATGATGTCGTCGACGTATCTGTACCAGTAAATTATGTTATCTGAGTATTTGTTGTTGTGTAAAATGTGTTTTTGTTCGATATGGTGTATGAATATTTCTGCTAAGATGCTTGCTATGGGGGAGTCCATAGGTAGTCCATCTTTCTGGCTGTAGTATGTGTTATTGTAGGTGAAGTAATTTTGAGAAGTGATTAATCTTGTGAGGTGGATAATTTCGTCAATGTGTGTATGTGGTGTATTTGTGTCTATTACCATGTTTTTGAGGATGTCGATGGTTTCTGGAATGGGGATGTTTGTATATAGATTTGATATATCAAAAGAGACTAAGGTGGAATTGTGTGGAATATTTACGTTTTTAATTTTGTCTATTAGATTTAGGCTATTTTTTATGCTACAATGATTATTAAATTTTATATGGTTTCGGATAGTTTTGTCGAGGAATTTGGCTAGAAGATGAGAAGGGGCGCTTGTATGGTTTATTAGTGGACGTATTGGGATGTCTGTTTTGTGAAGTTTGGGCAGGGCGTTTAGTTTAGGGGCTATTGGCTTTATTTTTTTTAGGTGCTTTTTGGTGTGGTGTGGGATTATAAGTTTTGTTTTGTTAATTGCTTCTTTGATTAGAGCGTTGTATTTTGTTGTTGGGTCTTCTTTTAGTGTAATGATGTTGTTATTTTGGATGAAGCTGTGTACTTTTATGTTGAGGTCGCTATTCTTAATAATTAGTGTTGTGTTGCCTTTGTCAGCTTTGGTAATGGTTAAATTTTGTTTTTTAAATTTGTTTTTGATGGATTTGGCTGCTTTTAATTCTTGCCCCCAAAACAAACACCCGACGGATCAGGGATATCAGGTGTTAACGGACTTTTGAAAATTGGCTGGCGATAGGGGAGGAGATGGTTAGTAAGTTTAGAGATGCGGTCAACGAGGGACTACGCTGGGCTTGCTCCGATTTGTTATGAGTCAAAAGTATTAAAATAATACCATCAAGTGCTATGTGCGGTAAATAAGTGGCTTCTAAATGTAACTGTGCGATTCCCAAGCCTTTTTTAGGGATTTCGGTCCTTAAAATTGGCAAAATTCAATCAAAATTTGGTGCATTTCAAAACGATTGAAATACAGAAGTTTACAAAGTTGATAAACCGTAGATTGCTTCAAGAAAATAGTGACATTAGAAATCGATAAAATAAGTCTTAAAACTGTTAAATGTTAAACTAAATTAGAAAAGCGATAGGAAGGGTAAACTTTTGAAAAATTTAATTCATGCGGACGCGTGAGGAACAAAGGAACGTGGACTAAACAGACCTGAAGAAAGAAGTTTCACTCCACCAAATCTTGCCAGCCAAACTGTGATATTAACAAGGCTCCAGGAAGCGGCACGAATTAAAAGGTAGTTGCTTTCTTCTTGTTCAAATATAACACTTCGTAAATTTATTTATTTTTGGGGAAATGAAAATTCAAGTAATTATTTTAAATTTAAAAAACTAATGAATAAACTTTGTTATAAAAATAATTCCTTTATTTATATTAGAGGAAAAGAAAATGTATTAAAAGGGTTGTTCTTAAAGTATACAGATATAAAACTAACATTAAAACAATTGTATTTTTTGTAAAGAAATAAAGGGGTCGAAATTAATATAAATTTGCACAAGGGTTTTATATGGTATAGTAATTATGATTAAAGAACTGTTAAGTTAGTCTGAATACTAAAATAGAATAATTAAAACTTTAGCTAGTTTGGGATAGGAAAAGATATAAAAATTAACCCAGCATAAGGGTTGTAAGGGAAACGGGTTAGGAATTAACAAATCATAATTAGTATAGAAAACAAATGTCAGAAGACAAATAATTTATGTTGAAGTAATTCTCAGATTTACAGAAAGTAAATAAATATCGTTCGAAAACAAACAACAGTCAAAAAGTATATTTTACATATTAACTAATAAACTTTAAAACAAGTAAGATTTCTATATATAAATGCTGATTTTACCAATAGTGTGTTAATATTAGGATGTAAATATGATGTTTAAAATTAGGTTAATGTTCTGATGACATTAGTTATCAATTTGGGTTAAATTCTAAATGAGATTTGTTGATCAACGTAAGTGATGTTTACCAGATGATTTTAAATATATGAATTGTCTTTATAAAGTGTTATATGTTTATATTTGGGGTTGTTTTTTCATAAATTGTTTATGAATACGTATAAATATTTTATTTTTGGAATAGATGAAACATTCTGATAAAATGGGATATAATTGCATAGGTGATTTTTCTTTTGAAATTATAAACGATAATATGTTTCTCCTTTAGGGAATTTAGTGTATTTTTCTATAAATCAAATTTAACAGTAAAGCATAGGTTTTCAGATATAAATGTATGCCAGAATTAAGTACATTTTTCAAAGGGTTACATTTAGAACCAAATGGTTCAAAGGGTTAAAAGATATTAAAATATTCAAATAACTAAGCTAGGGCAAAATAATTTATGAAATAAATACTAAGTTCATTTATAAAAGTTTTATTGTGCTTTAGAAATTGTCAGATTTTCGTTTTTAAGTGTATCAAAATTATTTACAACTGTTTTAATTTCACAAAATATTTAGAAAAAAACATTTGTTTTAGTATTTGACATTTCTTTCATCAAAATTCAAAGATTCAAACTTTGTAAATATATTTTTTTGAATTATATTTAAAATTGTTTGACTAAATAGTATTGTTTGTTAAAAATATTTCAGTATTCTAAAAGCTGTTAGAAATTTAAATATGAAATGGGGTAACTACTGGCCCTAAGTACTTACTTACTTTACTATTGACATTTCCGTCATTCTCCTCCTAGCTTCCCAGTAGAGACAATGCTGGTTTCGGTCTTCCTCATCTTGCAACGCTGTGCAATTCCGAAGATGTAGGGCATCCATCTTTTGACAGTTGCACAGAGGCCATATATACTGGCCCTAAGTAGCAACATATCATAGAACCTAAAATTCAGCATATTTACATTAGATTTGTAACCATGTTAAATATCTTAAATGGCACACATACTTTTCATAATCTGCACACATTTCTTTTATGAAAGTCACAAAAATAATTAATATGCATGTAGTGCATTGTATCATGAAGTGCATTGTAGCAATTAGTGCATTGTAGCATGTAGTACATTGTAGTATGTAGTGCATTGTAGCATGAAGTGCATTGTATCATGAAGTGCATTGTAGCATGTAGTGCATTGTAGTATGACGTGCATTGTAGCAATTAGTGCATTGTAGCATGTAGTGCACTGTAGCATGTAGTGCATTGTAGCAATTAGTGCATTGTAGCATGTAGTACATTGTAGCATGTAGTGCACTGTAGCATGTAGTGCATTGTAGCAATTAGTGCATTGTAGTATGAAGTACATTGTAGCATGTAGTACATTGTAGCATGTAGTGCACTGTAGCATGTAGTGCATTGTAGCAATTAGTGCATTGTAGCATGTAGTACATTGTAGCATGTAGTGCATTGTAGCATGTAGTGCATTGTAGCAATTAGTGCATTGTAGCATGTAGTACATTGTAGTATGTCGTGGATTGTAGCATGAAGTGCATTGTAGCATGAAGTGCATTGTAGCATGAAGTGCATTGTAGCATGAAGTGGATTGTAGCATGAAGTACATTGTAGAACAAAGTGGATTGTAGCATGAAGTGCATTGTAGCATTAAGTGCATTGTAGCATGTAGTTTTTCTTCTAAAAAAATATTTAAATTCACAAATACAAAATAAACATACAAAATGAAGCTTTCAAATTATGATATAAAAATTCTGAAATTTTACTACTTAATATTTATTTTCCTAACAAGAATGAGAAAAATGAAAAAAACTCCCCTAAGACTAAACTATCTAATATATACTCTATTATATACTTGGCTTCGTTAGAAATAATAAATGTGTTTTTAATCACCTGTAGAAATCACTTTTAAACGCACTCAAAGAGGTGATAGTATGTGTTTGCTGTTATTCATTGGTAATTGTACGCTGCTTGCTCACGTGTTTCAAGCGGAAGGTATTTACATAATTTCAAAAACAAAAATTGTAAATATTGTTTATAAGTCTGTTTTATAAAATTTTCTCTTGTGTAAACATGTTCATATTAAAAATCGTTACAACAACCTAGAGTTAACTTATTCATTACTGTTTTGTATCTCGGAATTCAATAAGCACATACAAATACGTGAACTCCGTACAAAGGACGGGTACTCTTCTAGTGTTTTATATGAGAAAAAACATTTTTTACCACGGAAACATAAAATTTTATTAAAAATGCATAAAATCTAAAATTAAGGCGTATCCATACATTTTTATCTCATATAGTCTATCATATAGTCTATAAGTACAATCCATTAGATACAAGGAAATGTAAAATGTATGCAAAAACTGTAATAATAAAAAACTTATAAATCAAGTGATGTACAGCTCCTGGCGTTTGTCAAGTGACTTTTGGAGCAACAATTTATTCTCTATGTTTAGGCCTATTATATCGAATATAGGTATAAAGTATATTATAAAATGTAAATAAATGGTTTATCCTGTGTCGATTGGTACTAACTTTATCTTACTTCTTTAAAGACTAACATGACAGGGGGAACTATCTTTAGAACATTGCAAGATTTTTGAAAGGTTTTTACAATTTTTCTTTTTTCTAATATTAAAAAAAAATTCTAATTTTCAAACTACAGAAATATTTGTTAATGTTTTTTTAAATTTAACTATTATCTCATCATAATCAAACCTTGCGTTGTTTTTACTTACAATTTCTTTGCTAAAAATTATCTGTTACTCATTTTTTATTTTCTTAAATACATATTCATTGGAAAATGCCACACAAACTTCGAAACGATCTGTAAAAACAAGGGAAAACCATTGAATTTGGAAACAAAAGAATTTCTTCAATATTCAATCATCTATTTATAGACAAATACTGAACACACTTCACAAGATCTGTAAATTCGTGGAAAATCCTTAGATTTTGGACTCAAAAGAATGGGGACTATGTACTCTGTGTAGCATTTGTTGTCCAAAAAATTGCAAATATTTAACTAGAATACCGCACAATTCCCCGGAAAACAAACCGCATTCGCACGGGACCCTAAGCGACGGGGCCGAGTCAATGGAGACAAGTTCCTCTCAGGGTAAGTCCATTCCATTGAGGGTGTACGGACCTGCAAGGGCTTTTTCCGCGGTTACGGTGGCGGCGCTTGGCGGGCCCTCCGACGGCCCTCCGACGGCCCATCTCGACCAGTCACTCCTGTCAGCACCTACTTCCAATCAGAGCTAGGCACTGACTACACTATGATGGGGGTTCTACTGCCGAATCCGCATACGATGAGAATTAACCCTGGCAAGAAATATCCCGCGAAAGATCATGCAGGATCCCTGGAGGCTAGGTTACCTTATTCTATAGGTTAGGGATAGGTAATACCTTTACATATACCTTGTTAGTGAGGCTATTTTGAGGGAAATTGCGTGCACTTCTTCTTCTGCAGCCTACTCGAAGCTGAAATGTGCATGCAATTCAAATTAGTGCGTCCGTTATGGTAATGTGTATAGTATCTTAATGTAATGGAGTTAGATGAAGAGAGGATAGGGCGTTAGAGATTGGTGTTATGGGGGTCCAGTAGGATTTTGGGGTGGCGGCGATAGATGGGAGGAGGACCGGTCGTATCGCTTATGTCTCGGATGTGTGGGTATTTGGGCTTTCGGAAGAGCCGAACAGCTTTGCAGACAGAGCACGTGTGAATTCGGACATGGTGGGAGCGTGAAAGGATTGGCGTATGTTGAGGCTTGAGAGGAAAAAAGGAAAGTTTGAGATGAATCTTAGCGTTCGGGACTGGACTGCATCGAGACGGTTTTTTGAGGTTTTGGTGCAAAGCGGACACCAGACAGGTGCGGCGTAGGCGAGGATGGGACGAATGAGCATTAGGTAAAGGAAGTATTTGACTTTTAGGGGGATAGGACTGTGACGGGAGAGGAGGGGGAAGAGCTTGAAGCGGATGGCTATTCCTTTTGAACGTACTGTGTTGACATGTTTGGAGAAGAAAAGGAGCTTGTCGAGGATGACGCCAAGGTATTTGACTGCAGATCTCCATGCAATAGACCTCCCGTCAAGAGTGATGGCTTTAGTCTGCAAGTGAAGCATATAGCTTCGGACTTGTCGGTGTTGACCGCAGTTTTCCATTTACGAAGCCAAGGCGACAGGAGGTCTAGTTGCGTTTGGATGGTCTTGCATGATTTAGGAATGCTCCAGGAACTGGTAAAGAACATGGCGTCATCCGCGTACAAAGATAGGGATACACCTGGGAGGAGAGGAATGTCGTTAGTGTACAGGAGGTAAAGAAAAGGACCTAAGACAGATCCCTGTGGCACTCCAGCAGAGATCAGCCTAAAGGAGGATAGACGGCCTTCGACAGAAACCGTAAAGTTCCTGCCGGAGAGGTAGGATCTGAGAAGGAAGACGATGGGAGGAGGAAGGGGACTCTTTTGTATAAGAGTCCGGGATGCCAGACTCGGTCGAACGCCTTACTGACATCAAGGAAGACTGCAGTGGTGGACTTTCTCTTATTGAAGGCATCCACTACAGCATTCGTAACTCGCATCAGCTGCTGTGTAGTGGAGTGCTCTCTCCGGAAACCGAATTGCTCCTGTCTAATAACTCCATCCTGGATGGGGAAGATGTGAGAATGAAGTAGTCTTTCAAATAACTTGGATATGATTGGGAGGAGGGAGATAGGTCGGTAACTGTCGGGTTGGTTGCGTGGTTTATGAGGTTTAAGAATGAGGATAACCTTTGCTGATTTCCAGCAGGAGGGGAAGTGATGGAGTCGGATAGAAGAGTAGAAAATGAGTTGGAGATAAGAGATGAGGATTGGAGGTGAGTTTTTCAGGGCGGTGGAGTTGATGGAATCGATGAAAGGAGCTTTCTTGGGTTTGAGTTTCTGGATGGTGGAACAGACGTCCTGCATGGTGAACTGGAGATTTTCCGACTCCGGCTCACGGCCGAAGTATTCTTGGAGAAATTTGTTCACCATGATGGAGTGAGAGCGGTCGTCGATTCCCGGATGAGGAGAGAACTGCAGCTCCAGGGAGTCAGCAAAGACCTCGACCTTGTCGGACGGAGAGTATACCAGGCCACACCCGTTAAGGAGTGGGTGGCTGGACCTCTTTTCCCGGAGTAGCTGACGGGTTGCCTTCCAAACTGATCCATCCGTGATGTCCAAAGTATCCAAGTAGGCCTGCCAAGTGTCGGTGGAATGACATTCCAGCAGCGCCTTGACCAGGCGGATCTGCGAATTTAGTTGCCTCTTGACCGTCGGACATCGCGTGTACTGCCATGAGTGTCTTAGGCGGCGTTTTTAGAGATTTCGACCAGGATGTGCTCTGGAAGGGAAGACCTCCGAGAAGGAGAGGGGGTAAGGGAGGAGTTTTTAGAGATGGTGGAGGATTGTATGACTTCGACCAGGCGAGAGAGGTTGTCGAAATCGTCGGTAGAGGAGATGGTTGGGAGATCCTGTGGGAGTAACCGAGAGACATCCTCGTGGAAATCTCTCCAATTTACTCGCCTCAGCGGAGAGGGTGGGGAGAGGTTAGTGGGGTTTAAAATGGAAATGAGGATAGGGTTGTGATCGGAAGACAGGGCGTTGATAGAGGAGACCGTTACTGGGGAGTGAAAGTTATTTATAATGGCGATGTCGAGGACGTCTGGGTTGGGGTTTGAAGGAATGTGTGTGGGATCAGTTGGTCCTAGGATGGCAATGGAGGGATGCGAGGAGGCGAACTGGTAGAGTTTTTTCCCGGAGGTATTGGAGGAGTGGCTATTCCAGGAGGGATGCTTGCAGTTTAGGTCCCCAGCTATGAGGACCTGGTTTGGGGTAAGAAGGAGACTGGCGAGGTAGCCAGAGAGAAGATTGAAGTTAGGAGGTTTGTAGGTTGAAACGATGGTGGTGGTGACGTTGTTGATCGAAACCTTAACCGCCGTGTTCTCAATGATTGAGGTGAGGACAGCTACACGTTGATGCGAGATCCGACGATGCATGAGGACCGCAGTTCCGCCAGATGCGATCCTATGGTAAGCGGCCTATCGGTCCTATGGACACTGTAGAATGGCAGAGAAAAGCGAAGAGAGGGGTTTAGGTGGGTTTCGGAAACGAGGGCGATGTCTATGTTGTACTCTGCCAGGAAGGGTTGAAGTTCAGTTCTCCTACGGCCAAGACCACGCGTTCCATGAAAAGATACGAAATTCACTGGCCATGACAGAGGAGAACAGTAGTAGTGACGGAAGTCAGGATGTTGGTGAGAAGGGTTTGGACGTCTCGGGCTTGAAGGAGTTGTGGAATGAGGTCCTGTATGAACTTGGTGAGGACGGCGTTTGAGAGTATGGGGGAGGTATTGGGCGAGGGTTGCTGTGAGAGAGCTGGTTGGGGGGGGGGGGGTAAGAGTCGAGATTTGATTTGGTGGGTTGAGCAGAGAGTGGTGGTTGAGGAAGAACTGCTGCGGGAGCAGCGGAGGTTGAGGATGATGGGATGTCTGAGTGAGAGGATATCACCTCGGTTGATGGTCGAGAGTTGGAGGAGTGAGAAGAGTTGGTGGAAACTGCGGATGAAAAAGAACGGACTAGTGATTTTGGTGGCGGTCCTGTTCTGAAGCTGGACGAAGCCGCTGTCGCTGGTCTTGCTGCTGGAGTTGTGGAATGTCGCGAATTTATAAAACTTTTCTCTTCTGAAATCTTAAATCAATACATCATACATATTACATACATTGTAATATTATTTATTCAGTTTTGGAATTTCATTAAAAATTACATTTTCTTAAGAAAAAAAGTAAAACCCTTTACAGAGTCACCTGTGCTTTTGACTTCAAACTAAGTTATTCTACATGGTATCGTTAAACACAGAACATTGTAATATATCTAAAATCGAATTTACTTAAATTTTTAAATTCTAAATTTCCTTATTATATTTTCTAAAAAACTGCACATTTGAAAATAGGATAAATATTATCCTACAGAAATATTTTAAACTTGGGCTCTACCGCTAAATAATATCAGTAGTAGATGGCAGCCATATAGATCAGGAAAAACCCAGCCTTCAGGCGGTCTTACGTCATTAACCCTTTCAATCCTTTCAACCCTTTCAACCCTTCCGCCTTCAGGCGGTCTTACGTCATTAACCCTTTTAATCCTTTTAGTCAATCCTTTAACCCTTCCACTTAACCCTTTTAACCCTTTTCCTTAATCCTTTAAAGACTGGTGCCGTCGTTTCTGAAAAAAATCGTTGTACCTGAGTCGTATTCGAACCCCGTATGTTTGTGTTCAGAACCATCAACGCTAACCTCTCGGCTAACTTGTCCAAACAATAGAGACGCTTTTATTTGTGCTATATGACCACTATTGTCGTTAGTCTTCTTGCATGATAGTTTGGATGTCATTGATCCTTTCTCAAGGGTTGAAAGGGTTAAACTAAAGAGTTGAAAGGGTTAAAAGGTTTGAAAGTGTTGAAAGGGTTAAAAGGGTTGAAAGGGTTAAACGAAAGGGTTGAAAGGGTTGAAAGGGTTTGAAGTCCAAATTGACCTGATGTCAAAAATCGTCGTATTCGTACCTTCTGCGCCCCGTCTTAAGGAAATAATGTCTTTAGGCGTAATGTAATCAACATGCTAGTACTGTATGAACTTGTTTACTTCCAAGCTTAATTGTTTTTGATTTGGTTAATTCTTTATTATTTATAATTCTTATAAATCAAATGAATATAAATAGAATATTGGAGTTTTTTTTATTATTTTATTTTTCTAAAACAAGACGTTTGGTTCGTTATATGAAATATATTCTTGTTTAAAAGACAGTAAGTTATACACTGTGTATAAACACTGATATTTCACACGAAAATATAAATGACATTATTTGCAAGTAAAACACATAATACAGGAGTATGTTACATCTAAGTATAAATTAAATGGCCATTAAGTTTTAATCATTCAATTAGAATATATAGTATTATATTTTTTTAATTAAAGAAATTAAACTTTATAAATAGAATATAAGAAAAGTCAATTACAATATACGTGATTCTGAACTTTTGTTGATAAAGTATGTGGCAATTCCTAATCCAGAGGTATTCGAAGGGTTGAAAGGGTTAAATGAAAGGGTTGAATGAAAGGGTTTGAAAAGGTTAAATGAAAGGGTTGAAAGGGTTAAATGAAAGGGTTGAAATAGGTTATTGGTCTCAGCTTTTTCTTAACTCAATTAACCTGATGATGTCAAAAATAGTCGTACCTTGTGTGTCCTGTCGAGGAAATAATGCCCGTTATTGGTCCAAATTGACCTGATGTTGTCAAAAACCGTCGTATTCGTACTTTGTGTGCCCTGTCTTGAGAAAATAATGTCTTTAGGCGTAATGTAATCAACATGCTAGTACTGTATGAACTTGTTTACTTCCAAGCTTAATTGTTTTTGATTTGGTTAATTCTTTATTATTTATAATTCTTATAAATCAAATGAATATAAATAGAATATTGGAGTTTGTTTTATTATTTTATTTTTCTAAAACACATAATAGACGTTTGGCTCGTTATATGAAATATATTCTCGTTTAAAATACAGTAAGTTATACACTGTGTATAAACACTGATATTTCAACACGAAAATATAAATGACATTATTTGCAAGTAAAACACATAGTACAGGAGTATGTTACAATAATATCTAAGTATAAATTAAATGGTCAATAAGTTTTAATCATTTAATTAGAATATATAGCATTATATTTTTTTAATTAAAGAAATTGAACTTTATAAATAGAATATAAGAAAAGTCAATTATTTACAATATACGTGATTCTGAACTTTTGTTAATAAAAATAAATAGAGTATGTGGCAATTTGAATTCCTAATCCAGAGGTATCCGACAGGAACAGAAGGTGGTGGAGTGGTGCCTTAGTTAGATAGAAATTAATATTAAAACAATCTTAAATTGTTCTTAGTTTCAATGTTGTTAATTAGGTTTTCAATAGTATCAAACAGTATGTGTGATTTGTATTGGGTTTGTTCGTTTATTATGTTTGTACTTTGTGTTTTTGTGAATCCGATACCTCCCTGGTCTTGTCATTGACTCAACCCGATACGTCGCAGCGGACTTGCTACCGATTTCTTACCCTACTCTTATTCGAACCGTGGATGGCAAAGGTAGATCTTGCTCGTTAGGCCTTTGATATTCTCACGTGCATTATTAAACAGCTGTGAAAGCAACAAAAATTTTATTATTTTTTGGTAATTTAAAAATATAAATTAAAACAAAAATATTTCTGAAAATGTTTTAATGAGTTTTCACAACATTCCGACTTTCATGACATTCCTGTTAAACATTAATCTTATATTAAAGTTAAAATAATATATACTCCAAACATGATGTAAAATCTTAACCTATTTAAAAGTAATTTCTGTGATATCAACACAGTTGATGAAGTGTTTTAAGGAATTGAAAGAAACTAATGTAAAGCATATAAAAAGTTAAAGAGAGTTCAAACTATTAAATGATGGTACAGTCAGATCCAGAAGATTTACTGATGAATCGAATTTGTAGTTATTACAGGGTATAAACGAAAACTTACTAAATTATTACCAACTGAAAAATATATTATATGTTATATGTTACATGTTCTTAGTGTAAAAGAAATATTTTATATTGATTGTTGTTTATAAAGAAAATTAGTATTAAATAATTCTTATGGCTTTTTCGAACAATTTGCATGAAATAATGTTTTTTCAATTATGTGATAAAAAAGGTGTTGACAATTTAAGAGTATTTCTTAGCTAGTAGCAATTTATCAAGCAATAATTATAAACTAATAAATAAAATAATACTTTGTATTTTCAAAGTATTTTCATTTACATTAATTTTGTCAGTTTAAATTCTAAAGTTAACAGGTTTTCATTGAAAAATATATAGTCTACATAGGTTAAACACAGTATTAGCAATTTCTAATGTTGCATATTGACATTATAAAATAAATCTGTAACAAATGTTTAAATTTATATAAAATATATTTATAAGCTGCATTAATTAGTTGCTATTTGTTGTTTCGTGCTACGTCAATGAAAATGTTGAGGAAGGGTTGGTGATCTATACGGAGGTCACCATTCCTTAACCAAATTGACCTGATGATGTCAAAAAGTCGTATTCGTACCTTGTGTGCCCTGTCTTGAGAAAATAATGTCTTTATGCGTGATGTGTGCTAGGTTATTGGTTTCAACCTGTTTCGTCCTGAATAAATGTTTGTACTAAGTCAATTAGTTTCAATGCTGTTAATTTCGGTAATGGATGGAAGTATAAGAATTAATACTTTTTTAATTTTAATTTTATTTATTTTTTAAACATATAATACAGAATGTTCAATTTAGTAAATCAGTTTATTTCACTTGATCCAAAACCTTTTGAATTTCTCTTTGTTACATCTAAACGTTTTATTTCATAAAAGTTCACTTGTATATGCAGTTCTTAAATCATATCCAACTGATAGAGGTGAACATCTTTGTGGAGCAAATTCGTATTTTGATAACATAAAGCATTTCAACTTGACATTTGAAGACGATTCCTCCATTTCTATAACAAAGAATACTTCTTCTATTACAATGATTGAACTTTATAAACAGAAAAGTCTATTATTTACAATCAACGTAATAGTGAACTTTCACAGAATTAAGATTTGTATACATCAGCTTCTTTACAATTTAAGATATTATAATAAATAATTATATAATACACTAAAGGTTTTACTTTCAGCACATTAACTTCAAAGGTTTATTAATTCAATTATGTATTAAATATTTATTTATATTAAATTGATACAAATAACTCAACACATTATGTGAATAAAATTTACGATATTATTTTAAAAATGAAAGAAAGTACATTTTATTTATTTCAATGAAACGAGGAGAAAAATTACAATTTAAAATAGTATAACAAATAAATATAATAAACTTCAGTTTTCACTTTATTCTTCACTTCTTTTTGACAAAATTATACCTTTAGGCATGATGTGTGTTAAAAAATTATATCAATAATCTTAACCATTTCCTCAACTCTTTCTTAACGTTTTCCTTAACCCTTTCTTTGCAAAATTAACAGACATGTTAGTACTGTATGTACTTGTTTACTTCCTGACATTAGCTTAATTGCGTTTGTTGACAAAATCATACCTTTAGGCGTGAAGTGTGTTAAAACGGTTAGGTCATTAAACTTAACCTCTTCTTCAACCCTTTTTAATCAAATTAACCTGATGACAAAAAATATCGTCGTATTCGAACCTTCCGGTTATTGGTCTTAACCCCTTGCTCAATATAATTAACCTGATGATGTCAAAAATCATCGAACCAGTGTTCCTCCAATCGTTTGTCTAATTGCTCTGATCGTCTTTGTCAACAAAATAATTAATAAATGAGCACAAGATTATCTTATTACAATTTTTGTTTCGCGTAAAGGTGAGGTTAACTAAATATACACTTAGCGAAAGATCAGATCATGTGTTAAGTACAGGATCCTTAACCTCACTTTCAACAGACCATTTATTTAATTTTGATTATTATTTGTCAAAATTAAATAATATCATTGAGGACCTGGAACAGGTTATTAACATAATTACTGGAAATGATATCCCTACAGGTCTCATTAGCGAAATCCGACGCATCCACGGCAACTTTATTGACACATACGAATATATGGAAAAACGTTTTGAGCATGAAGTCGCTGAAACCGCAGAAAAGGCTTTTCAATTGAAAGCCAAATTTCAACTTTTGTATTTGCCCATCCTGGCTAAATGTCCAGGCATTATAAAATCTGAAGAAAAGGAAATTTCACCGGCTAACCTCACAAATAATTGCATCAGTCTGCCAAGCCTACAAGTACCCACTTTCTCAGGCAATAACAGTGAATGGACAGACTTTATCACTATGTTTGACTCTATGATCCACTCTAATGCAAATCTGACCGCAGTACAAAAATTTCAGTACTTAAAATCAACTTTAAAAGGCGATGCCTTAGCAATCATTACCGGCTTAACAATTTCAGACAATAATTATGCAATAGCTTACAACGCTCTAAGAAACCGCTATGCCAACCCACGCAGGCTAGCCGATCATTACTTCAAACAGATTCAAGAGTTCAAATCAATGCAAACCGCTTCGCACTCAGAACTCAACCGCTTTCTAACCGCACACTCTAACGCAGTATGTGCCTTGAAGGCCATTAACTTACCGGACTTGGCAGATTTTCTGTTGTTTCAAATGGCAGTTAATAATTTAGATCCGAAGACTCGTCTTAATTTTGAAACCAGGCTAGGCACCAACACTATGCCTACTTACCGCAGCTTGAATGATTTTGTAACTGAACAAGCTAGGGCAATGGAATTGCTCAACCAGCCTTCGACCTCAACCGCAGCTAGCACAAGCCAACAACCCCAACTATCGGTCTCCTCTGTCAACGAACCTGACTTGAGTAATACACCTCCTGAGAGTCCAACACCGCCGCTCGAATACCCCACTAAACTCATGACGCTGATCTCGACTACCGCAGCCACTACAAGTAACCCCGCCGACTACGCAGATGAAGCCGCACAGCTGAATGAAGGTCATCAACGCAGTACTATGCACCACACCGCCAGGACTCAACCGCCGGCTTTGCGACCACCAGTGATAAGCCAACGCATCCAGTTCAACCGAAGAGCACCCGCACCACAACCATCACCGCTTGTTAGACAAAATTTACCCAGACCGCGCTTGCCTATCCGACCTACCAACCCGCCTCGTAACGATCCGTCCGCAGCACAGTGTTTCTATTGTTCAGCCATTCACAATATCTTTTGTTGTCCAGACATTCTCAAACTAAAAACTCAGGAACGTCGCGAGTCTATACGACATATGCAGCGCTGTTTCAATTGTTTCGGCACCCACTACCAAAACAAATGCAGGTCACTCAAGACTTGTAAACATTGCAACGGTAATCATCACTCCTTGTTACATGACTCTAACTCAGCTTCGCCCCAGCGACCGTGCACGCATCGACACCCAAACTCAGCCAATGACTGCAACCATTCAACTACCTATGGAAAACCTCTCGCCAGCGCCGATAAAACTAACGTCGCTTCTGCCTTATTAGGCACCGCTCAAGTCATTGTAAATGATCATTTTGGAAATCCGCATATCCTTCGGGCAATCATTGACCCAGGCAGTCAAGTGTCTGTCATAACAAAACCCGCAACCGCAATGTTGAGCTTACCTACTAGGAAATCAAATGTTTCTCTTGTCGGGGTCGCTTCTCAAACCACACATATATCAGAATATGTGTCCCTACAAATCTCTTCTAGATATGCCTCAAATTTCAAATTCGATGTCGAAGCTGCAGTACTACCTCACATCACTGACCCTCTTCCATCAATCGCACTAACACCCAGTATACACGCACGTTACAGTCATCTCCAACTTGCTGACCCTCACTTTGACACTCCTGCCCAAATTGACTTAATTCTTGGATCTGACGTATTTAACCGCAGTCTTATTAATGAACCACAGACCATAATCAAAGGTCAACCTGCTGCCCTAAACACTTTCTTCGGATGGATTATCTCAGGATCGCTTCCAGACCATCTATGTCGTCAACCTCACGCCTTCACTACAAGATTAGACGCTCGTTACACCCCTGCACGTCGATCCATGGAGAGGAAAGAAGTCATCCGCACCATTAAAGACACTCAACGCTACAAGAACTTACCCAAGGGTACCACCACCAGTGGCCCCGTTAGAAGATTTAACCATATCACCGAATCTCTTCGCCCTCTAGTCGACGCCTCCGGAATGCTCATGGTGGGCGGGAGAGTTCATCAGCCTCCACGAAATTACCCCTTTTAGCAACCGCCACCTCTTCAGCAAATGTCCAACCGCTTCTGGAAAACTTGGTCCACCCAATACCTACACACACAAATTCAACGGCACAAGTGGAATAAGGACTCGGCGCCACTCAAGGAGAATCAAATCGTCTTCATAACTGGTGAACATTCGAACCCTCTTCATTGGCCTATGGGTCGGATCCTCAAATTGCATCCAGGAACAGACCACGTCGATAGGGTAGCTACTGTCAAGACTGCACATGGACAACTGAAGAGACCAGTCAACAAGCTCGTCGGCTTTCCGCTTCATCATTAGTTCTTCACCGCTTTCCTACAGGTTCTTTCTTCGGCGCTCTTGCCCCTTTTGTTTCTTTTGGTTTTCTTCGTTTTCCCTGCCACTTTTTTTTCTTCGGCACCCTCGGTTTCCGGTGCTTTAGTGGTTCTTCGCCCCCTACCCACCTGGCGGATTAAAAACATTCGTTTTGGTGGGCGGTATGTTAAGTACAGGATCCTTAACCTCACTTTCAACAGACCACGTTTGTTTACAATTCTCATTATTCCGTATAACCTAGCAATCAGCTGGTGTTTTATCACAGTTCAAGTTCCACCGCCTACTAGACTTTCATTGCCGACCAGCATCTAGGATTCTTTTACTGCAAAGAAGTAGGTTTTACGATCCAGTCACCAGACGAATCTAGACTATTCATCTATGGCTTTAGACTAATTATCTGATTTAGTTACCTGTTGCTAGCATTTCCGTCTTCTCTCAAGTTACACACACACTTCTTGCAACATGGCTTTCTAGTGCGGCATTCTTGGTTTCTATTCAAGTGTTTTAGCCGATTACATCGGGTTTAAACCGCGTCTGATTATTACCCCGCTTACTGATTATGTTCAGTTAATGTTTTAGATGCGTTCTAACTATGAATTAACGATTTTAGCCGCGATAAAACTGTTTTAAACCGCTTTCTTTGTACAAGTGTAATTTGTTAGGTTAGCCGCGTGGTATTTCATTACACCGCAGACAATTAACTCTTTAACCTCGTGGGTGAACTATCAAGTGTTGATTAAAGCTTTTCTGTTGTGACTATTTGAAGTGCTTTTAACTTTCAATTAATTTTAAATGAGTTTTAGTTTTATGCCATTCTTCGCAAGCTACGGTTCATCACTTCAGGACTTAACCCAGGCCTGGGAAAACCGCATCATCACCTCTTCAACTACCCTGTATAACTTGGAATGGTAAGTGGCGTAGGCTTAACTTCACTCATAAAATTGAACTATTTCTTTTAATTAACGTTTAGTGTTAAATTTAAATTCAGTGTTTTTTTCTTATTAATAAAGCAGACCCCATACTGCTCCAACAAAGCGTGGGTGGTCTTCCGGACGTTTTAGTGTAACCGCTAATGTTTTGAACTACCCTATTTTCATTTTCTTTCTTTAGTTTTGCTACCAAAACTATACATCATGGTTGCACAAAATCAGAGTATAGCAAGACAAGCATCGAAATTAACATTGCATAAAATTAATATCTATCAGTAACAGTATATCAAATATTGACGAACGTTTTATAACTAAAAGAAAGAATAAAAGATTTCAACGTAAGAAGAGATTCCAACACGCAAATCTAACTGATATGAATAACTACTAATATAAAATAAAGATCAGAATATTAATAACATGTATTATGACATATGGAGACCACAACTAGATAATAAACAAACGAAGAACAAAATAAATAAAGACCTATATGCATAGAACAAATTAAAGTGACGTGGTGGTACATGCCAGAGAAACGGATGGATACAACGAAATCGGAATGTAGGCTATTTAGTAAGTGGAATAGGAAGATATGTAAACATACGAATGAAGGAGGTTATACAACTGAAGGAACCATTAAAGAAGGCCGCTAATCTTACCTCTTCCGCACGGGTAAAGCTATTCGCTGTGTTGGATTTCCACGAACCCATTTGGCAGCATTGTATGCCTAAGGGAAGACAATTATTCATCACTCCATCTCTACGAGGTTAGCCTTGGAAAATCCTCATGAACTTATACAATTGTTACTAAACAATGTAGGAGTAGTCTTGTGTAAAAGCTAATAAGCTGGCAAATAAACCAGAAAACACTGTCAATAGAAATAACAGTGATGTTCCCATCTAATAAAAGATTTAATTTAATGAATTACCTAACACACTTATATGCTACTAGCAGAGTACCAGTCGTTTGTACGACGTCTGACGTATATTTGTATTTGTATTTAGGGTGAATTTACTGAAATTCAAACCCAATAAATATATCAAACTATAGTTTATAAACTTGACAATTATTGTCTTGAAAAACCAAGAGAAGGAAAAGCTTCTGCTCGTAACATGACAATTGTAAAGTGTAACTAACCTTGAAAGGTGAATAACAATCAACATTTACTATCACCTGATTAGTTGTGTTTAGAATTGACTATTGCAGGTGATTTACTACAGATACATTTACTATCATTTGATTAACCAGATATATAATGGAGTATAGATAATTGAGTGTTACTGGAAATTTTAAGCCTAGTTGGGCGGTGCCCTGGTTGAATTTCTAAATAAAAAGAGGCCTATGTATTCAACAGGGAGCCTAAGAATGTTCGTGTAAAAATTTCAGCTTAATGAATCCACTCGTATTTATGTAATTGAGACACAATATTACATATACAAATTTAGAGGTGCACAAACACTTTGCTACTTCAAAAAGATGATTTTAATGAATAGTATCTTAATAGAAAAAACTACACTTTTATAATGTAATTCTATAAACTTCTCTAATTACAAACAATATTATTTTCTGTGTAATTTAAGTGAATAGAAAATAATTGTATTTTTTGACTGACTTGTATTTTTATTGAAATAATTAGTCTTTTAAAAATGGAAAGAAGCTAAATTACAAATAATATTGTGAATTTGATTCACGTAGTGGGTAAAATAAATATTATGTATTGTAATAATACATAAATCGTTTGTAATAGACTTTTCTAGCATTGTATTTTTAAAGTTCAAGCATTGTACTAATGCATTGTAATAGAAGGAATATTCATTTTAAAGGAAATGGAGGAATCGTTTTCAAATGCCAAATTGTACAAAACACAGTGTAAGTATATTTTTAACAGGTACATACATGCATACTTACATACATACATAAATACATACATATATACATAAGTACATAAAAATATTTTTCGATGTTTCGATTGCAGATTTAAAAGTATTCTTATCTGTGTAAGCTTTCTTGACAATAGTTAACATTAGAAATAACCTATGCTTTCTAGGTAGTATAATATAGAAAATATTTCAACTGAAAATGTCTAATAATGAAAGACAACTGTTGTATTCCTGAATAATAGGAAAATTAAGCCTATTATTAATTTCTAAGACAACTGTTGGTGATATTATTACTACCAGCGAAAGTGTTAACTACTAAATTCCATTTTTTTTATAGGTTAAGGGAAGAGTAAACATCAATCCCGTCTTTTTGTTAGCCGAGAGGCTAGGAAACTCAAGGTAAAACGATTTTTGACGTCAACACTTATATTAAATGGATTTGATTTTCTGTCTGAGTTCCGAACGATAATTGTTCATATTAGCATTTTTCATTATTATAATTTTCATTATTGTAATTTTCATTATTTCATTGCGTTAATACCGTTTCAAAGTTAATTAACAAAAGAGTACCTATGTTCTTCATCTAAGCATTGTTTCTTCACTTCTAAGCATTTTTATCTTTATTTTTATTGATATCTAAATTTTTACTGTGTGTAAAATGACAAGTTTAATAGAATTTAAATGATAAGAGTAAAATTCTTGAGAATTCATCTATGTGTGACTAAAATTCACCAGATATCTTGAATTTTGAAACAGACAAGTCAATTGTTCCATTAACAAGTGAAAATACTTTAAAAGAAGCTCTCACAGATATCATTCAAAATTTGTTGCACTAATCTTTAAAAACAGAGAAACATAAGTATTTAGAATAGATAGGAGTTATAAATATTTGATTTTGCTACAAAAGAAACAATTTTGTACATTTGTCTACAAAAACTTGTTGACATAAATGCAACAATGGTTGCCGTATTTAAAGACAATGCTATTTTTGCTCTGTAGATCTCATTAGGAACGATCGATTAAACGGGCATTTCTACTATCCTGAGCAACTATCTTCAATTACCTTTATACACGAATACTTCACATAGTGGGTAATAGAATTGTTTGTATCATTTCTTTAATTTATAATAAATATTATGTATTGTAATAATACATAAATCGTTTTTAATAGACTTTTCTAGTATTGTATTTTTTAAAAAAATCAATCATTGTACTAATGCATTGAAATAAAAGGAATATTCTTTTTTTTTTAATGAAATGGAGGAATCTTTTTCAAATGCCAAATTGGACAAAACACAGTGTAAGTATATTTTTAACAGGTACATACATGCATACATACATACATACATATTTAATCACTATACTAATGCATTGTAATAGAAGATATATTCTGTTTTAATGAAATGGAGGAATCGTTTTCAAATACCAAATTGGACAAAACACAGTGTAAGTATATTTTTAACAGGTACATACATGAATAAATACATACATACATATATACATAAGTACATAAAAATATTTTTCGATGTTTCGATTGCAGATTTAAAAGTATTCTTATCTGTGTAAGCTTTCTTGACAATAGGTAACATTAGAAATAACCTAGGCTTTCTAGGCAGTATAATATAGAATATATTTCAACTGAAAATGTCTAATAATGAAGTACAACTGCTGTATTCCTGAATAATAGGAAAATTAAGCCTATTATTATTTTCTAAGACAACTGTTGAGGATATTATTATAAAGTATTGAGAAAAGGGTTGAGGAAGGGGTTACGAAATGATCAATGACCCTGGATAATGTCCACCTGAGACAATTCCGAGCTCTGTACAAACTATCACGTGACATGATTTTGCCAAGAAAGAAGACTCACAATACGCCCATGATTTTGTTAAGAACGGGTTTAGGGGAAAAGGGTTGAGGAAAGGTATTTAATATAACTTTTAAAAGAAGTATTTAAATCATTTTAAATATTTAGTATTGTAAATATATGTACAAATTATTATTATTTTTTTTAATTCACCTACTAATCATTAAGCGTTATCAAAGACATACTATCATTATTGCTATCAAGTTAACAAATAGTCATTGCCACAGGTAGCTTCAGTAATCCAATATTTTTGTGTATTATTACAATACATAATATTTATTTTTAATTAAAGAAATTAATACAAACAATTCTGTTACACACTACGTAAAACTAGTTTATAACAATATTATTTTTAATTAAAGTTCATTACATTTTTTAAATACTATTGTTTTCAATGAAAGAAATAAAATATTATTAAATTGTTTTGCTCTTCAAACTTTGTATAAGTAATATCAAAACGAAAATTACATAATTACATTTAAAAAGTACAGTTTTTTTTCAAAAGACTATGCAAATCATTTAATTAATAAATATTTTCATGTTAAAGTACCAAAGTATTTATAAACTGTATGATTTGCATATGCAATATCAAAATACTATATTTGTAAAAATACTAATAATTGAATTCTACTATAGTTGATGAATAAAAATACTCACTGTATTAGTGTTCAGAAAAAGATCATCTACGTTCTTCGAAGAAATTCAACCATTTCTCTTCACTCTTAGTTCCAATTCAACTGTTCGTTCTTTTATAGATTTAACAACAAGTTTTTTTTCCTATAATAGCTTCTATATCTTGGTCACTTGAAAATAAAGTAGTATCACGTTTTGATAGATAGGCATGAACGGTTTCCCCCTTATTCATAAATTTTTCTAATAATGCATGACCGTATTTCGTTCCTACTATTCTTGCTTCTTTAATTACGTATGGTTTCCCTACCGTAAATGTTTGAATAGAAACTGTGTCTACACTTGTTGACGAATTAAATTTTTCAATAAGATTTGATATGCTTATGCTATCTTCTTCAGCTCGACACAAACTGAATAAATATTTCTCTGTTTGTTAAATTTAAACATTCTAGTTGTAATTAATTTGTTTTCATTTCAAATTTCCCAAGGATATAAATTTATTTTTCTCTTTCAAACTTTCCTAATGTGTTTTAAATGTAATATTAATTGCTTTTTTAAAATTGTCTACTTGTTTATTAGCAATTTCTCAAAATTTCCAAAGTTGTTTTTCAAGGTTGAGATGAGTCACTTGAGTCTTTGGAAAAAAAGCCTTCAGGCGGGCATTAGCTTACGTCATTAACCCTTTTATTTAATCCTTTCGTTTAACTCTTTCATTTAACCCTTTCAACCCTTTCATTTAACCCTTTTCCTTAACCCTTTCATCCCTTTTCCGCTTAACCCCTTCAACTCTAATCTGGTGCCGTCGTTTCTGAAAAAAATCGTTTTACCTGAGCCGTCCAATAATTCTAATGTTAACTATTGTCAAGAAAGCTTACACAGATAAGAATACTTTTAAATCTGCAATCGAAACATCGAAAAATATTTTTATGTACTTATGTATATATGTATGTATGTATTTATTCATGTATGTACCTGTTAAAAATATACTTACACTGTGTTTTGTCCAATTTGGTATTTGAAAACGATTCCTCCATTTCATTAAAACAGAATATATCTTCTATTACAATGCATTAGTATAGTGATTAAATATGTATGTATGTATGTATGCATGTATGTACCTGTTAAAAATATACTTACACTGTGTTTTGTCCAATTTGGCATTTGAAAAAGATTCCTCCATTTCATTAAAAAAAAAAAGAATATTCCTTTTATTTCAATGCATTAGTACAATGATTGATTTTTTTAAAAAATACAATACTAGAAAAGTCTATTAAAAACGATTTATGTATTATTACAATACATAATATTTATTATAAATTAAAGAAATGATACAAACAATTCTATTACCCACTATGTGAAGTATTCGTGTATAAAGGTAATTGAAGATAGTTGCTCAGGATAGTAGAAATGCCCGTTTAATCGATCGTTCCTAATGAGATCTACAGAGCAAAAATAGCATTGTCTTTAAATACGGCAACCATTGTTGCATTTATGTCAACAAGTTTTTGTAGACAAATGTACAAAATTGTTTCTTTTGTAGCAAAATCAAATATTTATAACTCCTATCTATTCTAAATACTTATGTTTCTCTGTTTTTAAAGATTAGTGCAACAAATTTTGAATGATATCTGTGAGAGCTTCTTTTAAAGCATTTTCACTTGTTAATGGAACAATTGACTTGTCTGTTTCAAAATTCAAGATATCTGGTGAATTTTAGTCACACATAGATGAATTCTCAAGAATTTTACTCTTATCATTTAAATTCTATTAAACTTGTCATTTTACACACAGTAAAAATTTAGATATCAATAAAAATAAAGATAAAAATGCTTAGAAGTGAAGAAACAATGCTTAGATGAAGAACATAGGTACTCTTTTGTTAATTAACTTTGAAACGGTATTAACGCAATGAAATAATGAAAATTACAATAATGAAAATTATAATAATGAAAAATGCTAATATGAACAATTATCGTTCGGAACTCAGACAGAAAATCAAATCCATTTAATATAAGTGTTGACGTCAAAAATCGTTTTACCTTGAGTTTCCTAGCCTCTCGGCTAACAAAAAGACGGGATTGATGTTTACTCTTCCCTTAACCTATAAAAAAAATGGAATTTAGTAGTTAACACTTTCGCTGGTAGTAATAATATCACCAACAGTTGTCTTAGAAATTAATAATAGGCTTAATTTTCCTATTATTCAGGAATACAACAGTTGTCTTTCATTATTAGACATTTTCAGTTGAAATATTTTCTATATTATACTACCTAGAAAGCATAGGTTATTTCTAATGTTAACTATTGTCAAGAAAGCTTACACAGATAAGAATACTTTTAAATCTGCAATCGAAACATCGAAAAATATTTTTATGTACTTATGTATATATGTATGTATTTATGTATGTATGTAAGTATGCATGTATGTACCTGTTAAAAATATACTTACACTGTGTTTTGTACAATTTGGCATTTGAAAACGATTCCTCCATTTCCTTTAAAATGAATATTCCTTCTATTACAATGCATTAGTACAATGCTTGAACTTTAAAAATACAATGCTAGAAAAGTCTATTACAAACGATTTATGTATTATTACAATACATAATATTTATTTTACCCACTACGTGAATCAAATTCACAATATTATTTGTAATTTAGCTTCTTTCCATTTTTAAAAGACTAATTATTTCAATAAAAATACAAGTCAGTCAAAAAATACAATTATTTTCTATTCACTTAAATTACACAGAAAATAATATTGTTTGTAATTAGAGAAGTTTATAGAATTACATTATAAAAGTGTAGTTTTTTCTATTAAGATACTATTCATTAAAATCATCTTTTTGAAGTAGCAAAGTGTTTGTGCACCTCTAAATTTGTATATGTAATATTGTGTCTCAATTACATAAATACGAGTGGATTCATTAAGCTGAAATTTTTACACGAACATTCTTAGGCTCCCTGTTGAATACATAGGCCTCTTTTTATTTAGAAATTCAACCAGGGCACCGCCCAACTAGGCTTAAAATTTCCAGTAACACTCAATTATCTATACTCCATTATATATCTGGTTAATCAAATGATAGTAAATGTATCTGTAGTAAATCACCTGCAATAGTCAATTCTAAACACAACTAATCAGGTGATAGTAAATGTTGATTGTTATTCACCTTTCAAGGTTAGTTACACTTTACAATTGTCATGTTACGAGCAGAAGCTTTTCCTTCTCTTGGTTTTTCAAGACAATAATTGTCAAGTTTATAAACTATAGTTTGATATATTTATTGGGTTTGAATTTCAGTAAATTCACCCTAAATACAAATACAAATATACGTCAGACGTCGTACAAACGACTGGTACTCTGCTAGTAGCATATAAGTGTGTTAGGTAATTCATTAAATTAAATCTTTTATTAGATGGGAACATCACTGTTATTTCTATTGACAGTGTTTTCTGGTTTATTTGCCAGCTTATTAGCTTTTACACAAGACTACTCCTACATTGTTTAGTAACAATTGTATAAGTTCATGAGGATTTTCCAAGGCTAACCTCGTAGAGATGGAGTGATGAATAATTGTCTTCCCTTAGGCATACAATGCTGCCAAATGGGTTCGTGGAAATCCAACACAGCGAATAGCTTTACCCGTGCGGAAGAGGTAAGATTAGCGGCCTTCTTTAATGGTTCCTTCAGTTGTATAACCTCCTTCATTCGTATGTTTACATATCTTCCTATTCCACTTACTAAATAGCCTACATTCCGATTTCGTTGTATCCATCCGTTTCTCTGGCATGTACCACCACGTCACTTTAATTTGTTCTATGCATATAGGTCTTTATTTATTTTGTTCTTCGTTTGTTTATTATCTAGTTGTGGTCTCCATATGTCATAATACATGTTATTAATATTCTGATCTTTATTTTATATTAGTAGTTATTCATATCAGTTAGATTTGCGTGTTGGAATCTCTTCTTACGTTGAAATCTTTTATTCTTTCTTTTAGTTATAAAACGTTCGTCAATATTTGATATACTGTTACTGATAGATATTAATTTTATGCAATGTTAATTTCGATGCTTGTCTTGCTATACTCTGATTTTGTGCAACCATGATCTGATCTTTCGCTAAGTGTATATTTAGTTAACCTCACCTTTACGCGAAACAAAAATTGTAATAAGATAATCTTGTGCTCATTTATTAATTATTTTGTTGACAAAGACGATCAGAGCAATTAGACAAACGATTGGAGGAACACTGGTTCGATGATTTTTGACATCATCAGGTTAATTATATTGAGCAAGGGGTTAAGACCAATAACCGGAAGGTTCGAATACGACGATATTTTTTGTCATCAGGTTAATTTGATTAAAAAGGGTTGAAGAAGAGGTTAAGTTTAATGACCTAACCGTTTTAACACACTTCACGCCTAAAGGTATGATTTTGTCAACAAACGCAATTAAGCTAATGTCAGGAAGTAAACAAGTACATACAGTACTAACATGTCTGTTAATTTTGCAAAGAAAGGGTTAAGGAAAACGTTAAGAAAGAGTTGAGGAAATGGTTAAGATTATTGATATAATTTTTTAACACACATCATGCCTAAAGGTATAATTTTGTCAAAAAGAAGTGAAGAATAAAGTGAAAACTGAAGTTTATTATATTTATTTGTTATACTATTTTAAATTGTAATTTTTCTCCTCGTTTCATTGAAATAAATAAAATGTACTTTCTTTCATTTTTAAAATAATATCGTAAATTTTATTCACATAATGTGTTGAGTTATTTGTATCAATTTAATATAAATAAATATTTAATACATAATTGAATTAATAAACCTTTGAAGTTAATGTGCTGAAAGTAAAACCTTTAGTGTATTATATAATTATTTATTATAATATCTTAAATTGTAAAGAAGCTGATGTATACAAATCTTAATTCTGTGAAAGTTCACTATTACGTTGATTGTAAATAATAGACTTTTCTGTTTATAAAGTTCAATCATTGTAATAGAAGAAGTATTCTTTGTTATAGAAATGGAGGAATCGTCTTCAAATGTCAAGTTGAAATGCTTTATGTTATCAAAATACGAATTTGCTCCACAAAGATGTTCACCTCTATCAGTTGGATATGATTTAAGAACTGCATATACAAGTGAACTTTTATGAAATAAAACGTTTAGATGTAACAAAGAGAAATTCAAAAGGTTTTGGATCAAGTGAAATAAACTGATTTACTAAATTGAACATTCTGTATTATATGTTTAAAAAATAAATAAAATTAAAATTAAAAAAGTATTAATTCTTATACTTCCATCCATTACCGAAATTAACAGCATTGAAACTAATTGACTTAGTACAAACATTTATTCAGGACGAAACAGGTTGAAACCAATAACCTAGCACACATCACGCATAAAGACATTATTTTCTCAAGACAGGGCACACAAGGTACGAATACGACTTTTTGACATCATCAGGTCAATTTGGTTAAGGAATGGTGACCTCCGTATAGATCACCAACCCTTCCTCAACATTTTCATTGACGTAGCACGAAACAACAAATAGCAACTAATTAATGCAGCTTATAAATATATTTTATATAAATTTAAACATTTGTTACAGATTTATTTTATAATGTCAATATGCAACATTAGAAATTGCTAATACTGTGTTTAACCTATGTAGACTATATATTTTTCAATGAAAACCTGTTAACTTTAGAATTTAAACTGACAAAATTAATGTAAATGAAAATACTTTGAAAATACAAAGTATTATTTTATTTATTAGTTTATAATTATTGCTTGATAAATTGCTACTAGCTAAGAAATACTCTTAAATTGTCAACACCTTTTTTATCACATAATTGAAAAAACATTATTTCATGCAAATTGTTCGAAAAAGCCATAAGAATTATTTAATACTAATTTTCTTTATAAACAACAATCAATATAAAATATTTCTTTTACACTAAGAACATGTAACATATAACATATAATATATTTTTCAGTTGGTAATAATTTAGTAAGTTTTCGTTTATACCCTGTAATAACTACAAATTCGATTCATCAGTAAATCTTCTGGATCTGACTGTACCATCATTTAATAGTTTGAACTCTCTTTAACTTTTTATATGCTTTACATTAGTTTCTTTCAATTCCTTAAAACACTTCATCAACTGTGTTGATATCACAGAAATTACTTTTAAATAGGTTAAGATTTTACATCATGTTTGGAGTATATATTATTTTAACTTTAATATAAGATTAATGTTTAACAGGAATGTCATGAAAGTCGGAATGTTGTGAAAACTCATTAAAACATTTTCAGAAATATTTTTGTTTTAATTTATATTTTTAAATTACCAAAAAATAATAAAATTTTTGTTGCTTTCACAGCTGTTTAATAATGCACGTGAGAATATCAAAGGCCTAACGAGCAAGATCTACCTTTGCCATCCACGGTTCGAATAAGAGTAGGGTAAGAAATCGGTAGCAAGTCCGCTGCGACGTATCGGGTTGAGTCAATGACAAGACCAGGGAGGTATCGGATTCACAAAAACACAAAGTACAAACATAATAAACGAACAAACCCAATACAAATCACACATACTGTTTGATACTATTGAAAACCTAATTAACAACATTGAAACTAAGAACAATTTAAGATTGTTTTAATATTAATTTCTATCTAACTAAGGCACCACTCCACCACCTTCTGTTCCTGTCGGATACCTCTGGATTAGGAATTCAAATTGCCACATACTCTATTTATTTTTATTAACAAAAGTTCAGAATCACGTATATTGTAAATAATTGACTTTTCTTATATTCTATTTATAAAGTTCAATTTCTTTAATTAAAAAAATATAATGCTATATATTCTAATTAAATGATTAAAACTTATTGACCATTTAATTTATACTTAGATATTATTGTAACATACTCCTGTACTATGTGTTTTACTTGCAAATAATGTCATTTATATTTTCGTGTTGAAATATCAGTGTTTATACACAGTGTATAACTTACTGTATTTTAAACGAGAATATATTTCATATAACGAGCCAAACGTCTATTATGTGTTTTAGAAAAATAAAATAATAAAACAAACTCCAATATTCTATTTATATTCATTTGATTTATAAGAATTATAAATAATAAAGAATTAACCAAATCAAAAACAATTAAGCTTGGAAGTAAACAAGTTCATACAGTACTAGCATGTTGATTACATTACGCCTAAAGACATTATTTTCTCAAGACAGGGCACACAAAGTACGAATACGACGGTTTTTGACAACATCAGGTCAATTTGGACCAATAACGGGCATTATTTCCTCGACAGGACACACAAGGTACGACTATTTTTGACATCATCAGGTTAATTGAGTTAAGAAAAAGCTGAGACCAATAACCTATTTCAACCCTTTCATTTAACCCTTTCAACCCTTTCATTTAACCTTTTCAAACCCTTTCATTCAACCCTTTCATTTAACCCTTTCAACCCTTCGAATACCTCTGGATTAGGAATTGCCACATACTTTATCAACAAAAGTTCAGAATCACGTATATTGTAATTGACTTTTCTTATATTCTATTTATAAAGTTTAATTTCTTTAATTAAAAAAATATAATACTATATATTCTAATTGAATGATTAAAACTTAATGGCCATTTAATTTATACTTAGATGTAACATACTCCTGTATTATGTGTTTTACTTGCAAATAATGTCATTTATATTTTCGTGTGAAATATCAGTGTTTATACACAGTGTATAACTTACTGTCTTTTAAACAAGAATATATTTCATATAACGAACCAAACGTCTTGTTTTAGAAAAATAAAATAATAAAAAAAACTCCAATATTCTATTTATATTCATTTGATTTATAAGAATTATAAATAATAAAGAATTAACCAAATCAAAAACAATTAAGCTTGGAAGTAAACAAGTTCATACAGTACTAGCATGTTGATTACATTACGCCTAAAGACATTATTTCCTTAAGACGGGGCGCAGAAGGTACGAATACGACGATTTTTGACATCAGGTCAATTTGGACTTCAAACCCTTTCAACCCTTTCAACCCTTTCGTTTAACCCTTTCAACCCTTTTAACCCTTTCAACACTTTCAAACCTTTTAACCCTTTCAACTCTTTAGTTTAACCCTTTCAACCCTTGAGAAAGGATCAATGACATCCAAACTATCATGCAAGAAGACTAACGACAATAGTGGTCATATAGCACAAATAAAAGCGTCTCTATTGTTTGGACAAGTTAGCCGAGAGGTTAGCGTTGATGGTTCTGAACACAAACATACGGGGTTCGAATACGACTCAGGTACAACGATTTTTTTCAGAAACGACGGCACCAGCCTTTAAAGGGTTAAGGAAAAGGGTTAAAAGGGTTAAGTGGAAGGGTTAAAAGGATTAACTAAAAGGATTAAAAGGGTTAATGACATAAGACCGCCTGAAGGCTGGGTTTTTCCTGATCTATATGGCTGCCATCTACTACTAATATCCATCAGATTTGTTGAGGGAATTAAATTCTTGAACTCATTTAAAAGATAACCAGGTGAATATCTTGGTAAACGAAAATTGTCAGCTTTAAAAATTTAGACTTTTTTTAGTGCCAATGTGCACCGAAATCAAAATTAGGTTTTTTTTTGCACAAGGCCAACCAAGGTTAAACTATTCATCATGTACAGTAGCCATATATATTTACAAACTATTGGTTACTTCTCTCAGGCACTTCAAAGAGAAGCAACCACCAGGATATTGCCAAAGTAGGATCACCTGTTATTCAGGCCATCATACCACACGGGAAGGGCAATCGGGTTCATACGGATATAGTACAAACAAAGGGATTCCTCCAATCCACACCGATACCAGGAATCTCCTAAAAGCTGCCTTTAATTAGGCATATTTGTATTGTCAGCCTGTAAACAGAAGAACAGCTCCCGCTCCCATAAATGCTGTCTCTATAACATATCTACAGCAGATAGAATATGGATGTTGACTGTACTGTAAAGTTCTTGGCTGTTTGTGACTAGTCGCTTCAAAGGTGTTCTTCAAACTTGTTTGTGCGGTCTATTTACATTTAAATTTTGAAAATATGTTTGCTGCCTGGTGTAAGGTTTTGGTCTAACTTAAAAAAGCATTCTAATTAGGCTGTGAGGAGTTTTTTATACATTAAGAATTGCCATTTATTAGGAGAAATTATAAAATTTGTTATCCTCTTATATGTTAAACCAATACATTATACTCATTATGTACATTGAAATATTATTTATTCTGTTTAGGAATTACATTGAAAATGATTTTTTTTAAAGAAAAAAGGTAAAAATATTAACAGAGTCACCTACACTTTTGACTTGGAACTAAGTTATTCTACATGGTATTGTTAATTAAACACAGCATGTTGTATTGGATTGTAATACAATTTAGTTACTTATTTTTACATCCTGACATACCGTTAATAATATCTTTGAAAAAATGACACACTTTTTTGTTAGCCTTTGACCTATTATAGAAAAAGGATAATTTTTTTTTTTAATTCATGTAACCCAATAATTGTGAAATGTGAACATGAAAAATACCTAGAAAAAAAAATTTCTTTGACAAAAATATTCTTAATACATTTAGTTTCCCGTAACAAAGTAGGCTAACTTTGGTGAAAACATTAAATATACCCATTTGCTGCTCTGCCCTTAAATTTTCATGTTCTAAATACAGCATGTAAAAAAATTTGCAATAATTTATCCAGATAAATGTAACTCTAGTACCTAAATAAGTTATAATTTTACTAACATTAAAATACCTGCCACATTTTACATGCAGGAAGTATTTAGAAACATATAAACGTAAGCCTAAGGTGATTAAACACAAGTATAAATTACTCCCCTCACTTCATCAAAACTTTCTCTCTACTCTGTAAAATCACTCCTTTCTTGGTTTGTGGCTTTTAAGTAGCAACCTCATTTGTTGTGCTCTTGATAGCAAATTAAAACCCTATGATTCCACCCTCACCATCAAATTAGGAGTTATATTGTAGAGATAGCTTGGCTAGTAGGATTTTCTATATTACATTTTCTGAACTTGAATTACCTACAATTGTCTATGACAGAAGTAAATAATTTGCTCAGGGTCAGATTGAAACCAATCATTTTATTGGTATTGTGAATATTTATTCACATAAACTAGTCATTTGTCTCAAAGATTATTATAATTTTATTTGTCATAAATTTACATCAAGCCGTCACATGCAAGTTATAACTGGTTTAGGAGATAACAACAGTTTGTACATTTTTTTAAAATGAGCTTTTAAACATTTGTTCATGGCAGATTTTTGTTCCTTTATAATACATTTACTTCCTTACTTCCTCCCTTCCTCCCTTCCTCCCATTCCTTACTTTCTCAAAGACAAAGTTATCCAAGGGTATTGTTAAGAACAGGAACTAACCGGTTACAGCTTTAGATTCTGAATCTTGTGTTTGCCGCTATATAAAACAGCTGTTGTCAGTTTTACAGTTTTATACACTTGATAGCGCTCAATTTGTTTAAGTTTTAACCCTTAAGTTTTAATGCCAGAACCGCCTCACCAGAAGGATCTCGTCATGAAACTACTCGCAAGAAGGACTTCAAACCTCAACAACGTTAGATCACATAATAATGGAAGTATATAACAGCTCTAAATTCAGGAAAAATCGTCTTATAAGTACTACACTTAATCCTTAATATTTCTCCGTTGTTTAATGAACTATGGTGTAATTGCTGCCTCGTGGTGCTTCATTGTGACATAGCTTTGGCGTTCACTATATTTGGCGATAATATTACAATGTGTTATTTCTAGGCGATATTCGTTATAACATGAATATTGTGCAAACCACGAGTGTAATAATATAAACTTTCTTGTGCATGTAAACTTTATCTAATTTCATGAGTGCACTCATCATTAGGAACTCATGTGCTTTAATATATTTAATACCCATTAAGTGTTACAGAATACTGTGCACAGCCCTTGGAAGTGCTTGAAAGACTAGTGTGTGCAGATCTGGGTAAGAATTATATAGATAACACTTAGTGCTAATCCTATTCTAAACTTTGGTTTTATTTCTCAGGATTATTGTTATAATTCAACTTCTTTCCCATTGTACCAATGGTGGTCCTCTGCAGTAAAGACTAAGTAAGCTTTCACTTAATTTTTCCCCACGTTGGTTACTTTTATATTGTTTATGAAGCATTTATAGGTTGGATGTTATGTTTATGCGGTAATGTTTGTGGATATGAGAGGTTAGGCAAAGTTTGATTGGTAGAAATTGTTTGCTAGTGCATTTATATGTTCTTGGTAGTATGTGTGAGAAGATAGTGTTCTTGTTTGTCCAACAGTGTTTTAAGCAGGCGATATATCATGGTAATGTAATTGGCAAGGTTATTTCGGTGTGGGTGGTTTGAAGAGATGTGAATGTTAGTATTGGTGTTGGTGGGTTTTCGGTATATTTTGAATTTATGTATTTGTAAATATTTTACAACTTGCCTATAGTAGCACTTACTTATATAGGCCAACCTCTGGGGTGAAATAAATGGAAGACCTCTGAGCATAACATAATGGAAAATAACTGATATAAAATTATTAAAGGACTGCAGATAATATTATCTCAGCATTAGCAAAACATGATACAAACTATTTCCCACTCGGAAAATATTTTCAAATCCAAACCAAATGAAAATATGTAAAACGATATGTGACAATGCAATGCAGTTGGCAATTACATGCAAATACCATTATATAATCAAACAATCAATTTTGTCAGGCAAAACTAATTACAAACAAGTAGATAGTTGATAGCCAAATGAAAAAGACGAAGTTATCGAATATCTATATCTTGAATACACAAATATTACAAGCCTTCAGATGTTTAGAAACAGGTTTTGTTGAGTATAAGAGTGGGAATCTGTGCACTCTGCAAAGGTTTAATTTAAAAGGATACATTTATATAAAGAGAA
Organism: Prosapia bicincta; assembly: GCA_036971475.1. NCBI lineage: Eukaryota > Metazoa > Arthropoda > Insecta > Hemiptera > Cercopidae > Prosapia > Prosapia bicincta. The sequence continues at coordinate 13,144,951 of JBAIZL010000008.1, forward strand.
TAAGCGTACATCTAAGGCACTGTTAATAGTTGTAATCAGTTTATCCTAATCCTGAAGAAACAAAAAACTCTGAAGAACAGTACTAAAACAAAGGTGGAGCATTGGTGACATTTAATAATAATAATAAGCCATCTACTGTCACAACAAATATTAATGTGATTAATCACTTAAACAATAGGTTATGACGATCCGAACTTTGAATTTAGTAAATTTGTTAAAAATTATTAAGACAGAATGTTTTCGATCACTATGTGCCGATCTTCATCAGTGTCTTCTGCTTGGAGATGTTGGTTCAAGCGGTGACGGTTTTAAAGGTAGGTTTTCGATAGTATCAAAGAGTATGTATGATTTGTATTGTGTTTGTTCGTTTAATATGTTTGTACTTTGTGTTTTTGTGTGTCTGTAAATTTCATATTGTTCTAGTGTGTTGAGATGTGGTCTTTTTTCTTGATGTGTAGGATTTCTAGGTTTTGGTAAATGTCTGTGTATTTGTGTCCTGTATCTTTTATGTGGTTGTAAAATGTTGAGTTGGTGTTCTGTTTGTGTTCTTCGACTCTTTTTTTAAAGCTGCAACCTGTTTGTCCAATGTAGAACTTGTTACATTCGTCGCAGTTCAATTTGTATACGCCTGATGCTTGTAGTTTATCCTTGTTGTTGGTGTTGTGTTGTATTTTGTATTGTAGCTTGTTATTAGTTTTGTATTCTATTTTGTATCCTGTTTTTTTTGAAATTTGCGGGCTATTTTGTTTGTTGTTTTGTTTATGAATGGTAATGTGATGTATTTGTTTTCCCTGCCTGTAGTGTTAATTGTAGTGTTTTTTTGAATTTTGTGCCATAGTTTGTCTATTATTGTGGTGTTGTATCCGTTTGTGTATGCTAAATATTTAATTGTGTCTAGTTCTTTGTTTATTTTTTCTGTGGTCATTGGGACTTCTTTAAGTCTATGGAACATGGATCTGAAGGCTGCGTGTTTGTGTTGGAGAGGGTGGTTTGAGGTGTTGTGGATAAGTGTGTCTGTTGTTATGGGTTTCCTGTAAATGTTGAAGATCTGTTTTTGTGTGTGGCTTTTTGTTATGGTTAGGTCGAGGAAGTTTAGGGATCGGTTGGTTTCAATTTCTGAAGTGAAGTGGAGTTTTGGGTGTATTTTATTAGTGTAGGTGAGGAGTTGTTCGCATTGACGAGAGTTGCCTCTATATAGTGTTATAATATCATCAACGTATCTGTGCCAGTAAATAATTTTGTGTGCGTGTGTATTGTTTGTGAGTGTTTTGGTGTTTTCTATGTGTTGTAGAAAAATTTTGCTTAAGACACTACTGATAGGACTTCCCATGGGTAGGCCATCTGGTTGTGAATAGAAGTTTGAGTTGTGGGTGAAATAGTTTTGTTCGGTGATGATTTGGAGGATGTTTATGATTTCGGTAACGTGGGTTTTAGGTATGTTGTTCTGTATTAATTGGGTTTCTAGGATGTTGAGCGTTTCGGGTATGGGTATGTTGGTGTACATATTTGTTATGTCAAGTGACAGTAGTGTTGCTTGTGTGGTATCTTTATGTCTTTTATTTTATTTATGAGATTTGTTCTGTTTTTTATGTGTGTTCCTGTTTTTAAGTTTATGGATTGTTTGATTATTTTGTCCATGTGTTTTGCTAATTTATTTTGCAGGGGCATTCTGGTAGTTAATGATGGCTCGGATGGGGACGTTGGGTTTGTGAATTTTAGGAAGAGATTGGTTGTGATTTTGGCAACACTAGTCACTATTTGAGTACCAGTAAACTTATATAATTATTTGTGGTACTCTATCTTGGAAATTTGTAGGTTTGACAGTATATGTTACCACATGTAAATTATCAATTCCAAAGACATACAGCTATGTAATACACATTTTATTGCAATTAAACCGTTCAAATCTATTGTTTACAAGTATTATTTGAAACAATTAAGGAGCAGAGAAGCAAATGGGTATATGCGATATTTTCACAAAATAAAGCCAATTTTGTTACAGGGATGAAATTAAATGTACTAAAAACGTTTGTGTCAACAGAATTTTTTTATTAATATTTTCATGTTCAGATTTCACACTTATAGTATTATATGAATTTCAAAAAAAGATTATACATTTTTATATATTATAGGTCAAAGGCTAACAAACAATGTGTAACAGTTTTTTAATAAATATAATTTACAGATTGTAAGAATTTAAAAATATGTAACTAATTTTATATTACAATCTAATACAACGTTCTGTGTTTAACGATAACATGTAGAATAACTTAGTTTGTAGTAAAAAGTGTAGGTTACTCTGTTGATGGTTTTACCTATTTTCTTAAGAAAAAGTCATTTTTAATAAAATTCCTAAACAAAACACATAATATTGTAATGTACATAGGGAGTATCATGTATTGGTTTAACATTTATAAAGAGAAAAGTAGTATAAATTTGCTTAATAAATAAAAATTCGTAATGTAAAAAATACTTCTCACAGCCTAATAAGAATGTTTTTTAATTTAGACCAAAACTTTTATGATCAGTATTTACTGCACAGAGGAGATTGAGGAGCTTCATGCAAATGGCAAATGGTTGTTAGCGGCAAATGCTTTTGCTAGAGTCTGACCTCTCTCCTACTGTTTGCAGGGTTGACATATGCCACATTGAAGGGCTAATTTTTGAAGTAGAATTCGGACGTGGATGAAGGTCTGCCGGATTCTCTTAATACTACTTTTGTCTGTAGCCTGTATGATTCAGATTGTACAGTGGAAGGAAAGCCTGAAAGGGAGACTTTACTAACTTAATATCCCAATATCCTAGCTAGAGGTGGGCGAACTGATTCATTTAGAAGAACGGCTCAGAATCGGACGGTTCACTAAGATGAAGCGCTGCATTTGACCGGTTCATTTGTTGTGTTGTGTTGTGCCCATTCCCATTGTAGTAAGCATGCAATGCAGTTTATAAAAAAATAATTATCATTTTTGCATTATAATTATTGTGTTGTATAGCCTATATTAATCTGCTGTTAGTTCAACCAATTTACGTACATACTATATTGTTTTAGCTTATCTATTAAGGTTATGTTTAATGATAACCTCAATGTACCAATATAAATAGGACTACAAACTGACCATTTTGTTAAAATAAGATAGTGAGTAAATACTTGACCAAATGGGGCTCAACTAACATTTTCAAAATATAAATAAATGTATTCAATAATACATTATGAACAAAAATAGATGAATAAAACGTAAATATTGACAAAATGTGGCATAAATAAACATAACCACACTTATAGTATTAATTACCAACATAATACTATAGTAAATAGTTCTGAAATAAAAATTAAATATACCTGCATTAAAACATATTGCTAGGCAGTTTGAAATACATTTTGTGTTTATTTCAGAACTGTTTATATTCTTATAATTGAGTGTGCATGTGATTACACATACTCACAAATTTTAATTTACTATAATAGAATGTCGGTATTGGGATGGTTATAATATTAATGATCATATTATAAAAAATCTATAGAGCAAATGTCTTAATCTGTAGAGGATATTGCTAACATTAGCAACATCTATTTTGTGTTGATATTATAAAACTTTAACGCTTTCTGTTATTAAAATATAGTTATAGAATTTTCATCTATCCCTGATATTATTTAAAAGAAGCACATTGCATATGAAATTATTAAAACATTCAACATATTACTATACCTAGAATTACTGTCAATGTTAAAAAATTTACAAAATTATTTTTAACGTGAGAATTTCTTTTAGAAAAAAATTAATTATTTGTTAGTGCTTTTGTTTAAGACACTTCCAAATAGCAACACTTTAATGAGTTGATTGAAAATAGGCAGAAAATAATTTTTCATTTTTTTAAATTGATTTTGTTTATTTTTCTTTTCTGAACTATCAGTTTTCTAAACAAGGTTTTTGTAGACAAATACTATCATTATTTTAATAATAAAGTGTAACAGATATATGCTAGCTTAGTAATTAAAAATGAGTATGTAAAATAAATGTTTGTTAATATTTTATTTTACAGATATATAAATACACAATGAATCATACTATTAAAAAATACTATAATGAAATACTATTAATTATTTTTCTACATGTTAAATTCATCATTTACAATCATTAGGAATAGTACAGTAATTGTATTAAAATGTTTTAAATTATGATTACAAGGCTAATAGTTTTTCTTGACTTTTGATTCAGTTAGCATTTTGCTAAAAATACTGAACTGATTTGTGAGAAACTGATACATGTATGGTTCAATGAATAAAAAGTTATAACACAATACACTGTTTTAACTTAGTTTCAAAAACACCTTTGTAAATGGTTTAATTTTTTCCAACTAATTTCAACCTATTGGAAAAGTAGTTGTGAATTTCAACAAGAAATGATAAGTTATTTATTTTATTATATATTTATTTTATAGTAAATATTTATGATTTACCCAGAGCAGGTTATTTTCTGGCCAAACATAATAAATCTTTATTTTATGGCATTTTTTTAATATTCACAAATTTGATAGGTTTGGGATATTAAAGTTTTAACCTATATGCTTTTACAGTGTCGCCTACTCTTTAATTTTTAATTGATGTTACTCTTGTGCAGTTGCCAAGTGCAATAGAATGCTCCCAACCCCCAAATAATATACACAAAAATTAATAATATACACAAAAAATAGTCTCTAAATTTAAGTCATATTGGCATTTATAAATAAAATTTTTACCACTTTTCCTGATGTTAAACGACTTCGTTTTTCGTTGCAAATTTGTCCAGCTTTTGAAAAAACTCGTTCACATGGATCAGAAGTAGCTGGAATACACAGTCTTTTGGTCATCAATTGGTACAAGTTAGGATATACTGTTTTCCTTGACCCCCACCAAATTAATGGATCCGATGTCCTATTTAGGAGTGGTTCAGCTAAATATTTGTCTACTTCAACAATTGCTGAAGAAGTAGGATCATGTTTGACAGTTAACTGGGAAACTGTCTCGTCAAACTCCTCCCAAATATTTGATGAAGCTACAGTGGAAATTGGTGTAGTTTCAAGTACAGGCGGTTCATCCTGTTGAAGAGATGCTGTGCTTTTTATTTTTCCTACAACTGCTTGATATGTTGCTTGAAATTGGATTTCTCCGCTGAAGCCATGCTTTTTGAATCTAGGGTTCAAAAATATGCATTGAGCAATTAAATCTACACCTTCTCTTCCTCCAAAACGTTTAGTCAGTCCGTCTAACAATCCTTTTCCCAACAATTGAATTGAACTTGGAAGTGACTGATTTTTCATAAAACTGTTGAGTTTTCTCGACAAAAGTCGGGACAAAAGACACGTTTTTGACAAAGACACATTTTTCTCTGATTAAATCTCATTTGTCACATCATTGAAAATACTAAGTATCTTTATGGCATGTTCAATTATAACCCATTCATCAGATGAGAGTATATTTTTAAAATCTAGAATTGCCAATGCTGAAACAAGAGGTTCCTTGTTTAAAACAAATCTTTCTAACATTACGTAAGTAGAGTTCCACCTAGTTGGCACATCTTGCTTCAATTTTAAAATAGTCTGATTTAAATTTATTTGCATCTCTTTCAATTTATTTAGAGCATAGCTACTTTGTTTGAAATATTGAACAATTGATTTCACTTTATTAACTGTCTCCTTTATGCTGTTAGACAAAGCTCCTTGAACAATTAAATTCAAACAATGCGCAAAACAAGATATGTGCCTAAAGTTTCTGTGGACAACAGCTCCTTTTATACTTGCAGCATTATCAGTTACAACAGTTGAAATTTTATTTTTAATGTCAAATTTCTGAGTCACATTATTTAGCCAGATTGATAAATTTGCACTAGTGTGTTTTTAAGAAAATTCTGAACATTCTAATAAATTGGACTGCAACACACTTTTCTCATCTATATGATGAGCAGTAACTGAATAAAAACTAATATTATTTATGCTTGTCCACCCATCGTAAGTTAAACAAACAGCTGTTGCTTTCCTCATACAATTCAATACTTTACTATGGACTTCTACAAATACTGATTCCAGCAAACCATTTAAAAGTGTCTTTCTGCTGGGTAGAATGTATGCAGGGTTAAGAAGTTTTACAAAGTTTATAAACTCTTTATCTTCTACAATTGAGAACGGATGATATTCCTTGCAAATCATTTTAAGGAGCTGAATATCTATTGTTCTACTTTTACTTAATGAAAGCAGTTTTGCCACATCAATAAAATCGCTCATCTGTAATGACTTTAGCGGTACTGTTAGCTGTGGTATAACGTTCTTGGTTGAAAGTTCTGGCAGTGATGATGATGAACAATGAGAGTCATGAGATGAGGGGCCACTAAAAATTGTATTTGCTTGCAAGTCATTTTCAGGAGATCTAACATCATTAATATTATTAATAGGAGAACATGATCGATTTCGAACTCCAGAAAACAGAGATTCAGTGCGTTTAAGTCCATTTGTTGGGTGTTTTTGTTTGAGATGTCTAGAAAGATTTCCAGTTGATCGAGACAGTGATAATTTAGCTTTGCAATAGCGACATAAAGCGGTTTTGTCCTCTTTTTTTGTAAAATGGTACCAAATATGACTTGCTGATCTTTGTGAAGACATGTTAAAAACAATGTTAATATTTTATGTAATATTTGAAAACAAAGTCAATATCCTATATAACTACCATAAACTAATGGATTACAAATAGTAATTATTAATGTTTACACTGAAAAACAAAATTCACTATGCTCAATTGAAGCGCTTCAGAACCGAAAGAACCGATGAAAGGCTCTCATAGAACCGTGGTTCACTGAGTCTTACTGAAGCGCTTCAGAAAAGAATCGGTGAAAGGCAATTCTTTTTAAAAGAACCGTGGTTCACTGAGTCTTTCAAATGAAGCGCTTCAATTGAACCGTTCATGAACCGTGCGCCCATCTCTAATCCTAGCTAATTGCCTCCCTTTGTGAGAACTTGCTGATGGATTGTTGTATACTACGCCGAATTTATTAGACACCTTCAACAGCCAGGATCTTCCATCAACGCGCATGGCGTGATGTCACAGCTGAGAAGCCGATGTAACGAAGTAGTATACTAGAGTATACTTTAAAAGGTAGATAGTAATGTTGAATAAAATTTTTACCAAATCTATCGTGTTTGGATACACTTCGTAGGTATACTTTGATAAAAATAGATAGTAATTCTGAATAAAATTATTACCAATCTATCCTGACTGGATACTTCGTACGTATATTTTAATATAGGTATAAAAGGAAGAAAACTCACTATGTAAAAATTAAATTTAACTTTGCCATTTTTATTCAAGACATTTATAAATTTTTTATAACACCTAACCTAACCTTAACCTATCACAACAAATAAGATTCATTAAAACTAGAATGCTTTAAGAATAAAATTAAAATCGAAGTTCGGGATTTGAACCCAAAACTTGGCGATTAGTAAGCTTGTACCTTAACCATTACGCCACGAGGTTCTAGTGTTATCGCTGATTCTGTTTCTCCTTATTACATTGTGGCTCATCACTCCCCCTACATTCTCTCCCCACTCAAGGAACCGAACTGAAGTTTGCGTATGCGCATTGATGGAAGATCCTGGCTGTTGAAGGTCTACAAGCGGAATTTAGTTTGGGCAAGGACGTGGAAAACAGTCTTACATAGTACTTCATAACATTACAAGAAAATTGCTACTCCATAATTAGGTTCAGAAGAAGAAGATTATGTTTGTCGAATTGTGTCCCTCATTTTCTTTAAAAATTATTGAAAACGTATTATGTTGAAAATATATTGAAGCATTATATTAAGTTTCAGATTGATGGTAAACAAACATTTAGGCACAAGTGTAGTGAGTTTATAAGAAAAAGGATAATGCAACAGAAAACACAATGGTAGAAAGAGAAAAGAGGAGATGGTGCTTGTTCAGTGAGAAATGTTAAATAGTTTATAAGTAACACAATGTTTCAAACTATTGAACATGTCAAAATTTACCTTTTACCTTGATTCTAAATGTAAATTTAATAATTTACTTTTTTATTTTCCTTATAAATTAAATACATTCACAGATGTGCTGTACTAAGATGCAGAGAGGCGATTGCATCTGGTGGAACTAAGCTGGTACAAGTCTGCAGGTGCATTAATTATTTTGTAGTAGTACCAACCTGAATACTACCCTGAGTAGGAGTAACAAGTGTTTAGTGGAAGGGCTGGAATTTATAGAATAGTATGTATAGATCTGGATTTCAGATAAGTGTTTCGATTTGAATTGCCTAGTGGTGAATTTAATTAAGAATTATATTTAATAAAAGTTTTTTTTAGCAGCATTTTTGAGATTTGCATTAAATTCAGAAAATGTAGGCCTACCTATTGTGGCTAAATGGTTTATGTGGTTTGCATTTTGTTTGCTCATTTAGAATGATTTAATTTGGTGTTGTGGTATGTTCGTGAATTTTATATTGATCTAGTTTTTTTTAAAAAATAGTACTTTTTTCTTGATGTAAAAAAACTACTTGTGATTGTTGTTTGTGTACCCCTTGCTTGTTCCTACTATGTGGTAGCAATATATGAATATAATTAAATATATATTACCCTTGCTACAGGTAGAAATCTGTTTTAACAAATGCAAAATTTATTATTTTACTTTGTTCATATCTTGAACTTTGAGTTTATTTTTATTATGTTGTATTTATATTTGTTATTTTATTAGTGCTGGCTGCCATCATATTTTTTGTGTTTTAACGATTTAACTTTTTTATATATTAATGGTGAATATTTTGTTTTCATTTCTTGTGTTGTGTTTTTTTGTGTTTTGTATTTTGTGCTACAGGCTACTAATTATTGTCTTACTTATTAAAAACCCACCAATAAAATAATTGATAATTTTTGCAGTGTAAAATATTTTTCTAGGTAATTAAAAAAAAATTCTCTAATTATTAGTTGTTGCAAGTAGTTAAATTAAAAATTTCCAATATATTGTCATATGTTGTGTTTCTTCATTTGAAACTTGTTTTGTATGGTACATTCAAGATATTATGGTGGGGGTGTGGGTGTATTTGGTGAGTATTAGGAGTTATAATGTTGAAACGTGTGTGTGAGTAATATAATTTCATGTTGATTATGTGTGTAAGGTGTAGTTTAAAATGTGTGTATATTTCGTATTGTTCAGTTATTTAACGTTGCTTATTTTTGTATTGTTTATGAAGAATTTGTAGGTTGGATGCTATGTTTGTGTGATAATGTTTGAGGATATGAGATGTTTGGTAAAGATTGATTGGTAGCTGTTTTGTCTTAGTGCATTTATATGTTCTTTGTAGCGGTGTGAGATAATCGAACTCCCTGACTGGCCTTTGTAAAAACTGGGGCACAAACTGCAAGTTAACTTGTAAACTCCAGAGACGTGTTAAATGTCATTGATTTTGTTGTGGGGTTAAATTGTTTATTGAGAGTGTTGTGTATGAAGTAGGCTATTTTGTAATTGTATTATCGTAGTATGTTGGTTAGATTTTGGGTTTTGGTTGGTCTGTATGGGATTGTTAAGTATTTTATGGGTTTGCCGTGTTGTCTGCATTAGTTTGTGATATATGTGCTTGTCCACTAGTTTGTGATAATTGTTTTATGGAGTTTAATTCTTGGTAGTGATCTTCTTTGTTTAACGGTGTTTTAAGAAGGCCGTATATCATAGTGATGTAAGCGGCTAGTTTATGTAGGTGAAGAAGGGGGGGGGAGAGAAAATAACTGGTATAAAAAAGGTTCAGCTGCTGAATTTGGTTTCGATAATATTGTATAGGTTAATGTAGTCCTCCTTTCAGGTGCAAGCATTGCATGTATCATTGGATTTTTAAAATTTATTCTAGACACTCGCAAGAAAAGAATAACGTCACAAACAAACGGTTTATAATATAAATAACCATAATAAATGTACCATAGTGGTAATAGCCAATAGTGAAAAATTCTATTGCTAAAAGTAGAAGTATTTAATTTTATTTTTAAGGAAACAAATATATATTTCACCATAAAGTATTGGTACCTACAGACAATATTTTTAACTTTTAAAAATGTTCATTTCATAAGGCAGAAATAATTTGTGTACAATCCTTCATGAAGTATTATGAAGAAATTATTATTAACCCCAGTTGTATTACTAGCACAGGCAATAATATATTGTTGGAATTGTAAGCCCATAACACAGGTCACTTGTTTTTAATTTAATATTTGTAAAACAAATGTATATTATTAAGAAAGCGAGATAAAGTTACTACCAATCGAACCAGGAAGATCATTTCTTTATATTTTAATATATTGTATAACTATATGCGATATAACAAACATAGGAAATAAAATATTGTACCGAAAGGCAAACTTCAGGGGTGGTTACCAGTTGACTTATACATTTTCTAATTGTTCAGTACTTGCATACATTTTAGATTTTCTTGTACCTAAAGGATTATACATAAAACTAACCTACGTATACCTTGATATCAGTTACGGTCTGAATTGATAATGAGACACATCTCTCTAAACGACCGCCCTCAACAAATGTAAGTGCTACTACAGGCAAGTTTGTAATTATTTACAAGTGTTTAATTATATAAAACATTAGTGAGTACTGGGGTTGACGTATATTTGTATTGTTCTTATTGCAATCTGATATACAACACAGTGATGAAGTAAATTAACTCTAGGGTTTTAAAACGATTTTTAATATTAAAAATAAAGTTTTATAAAAGAGACTTATAACCAATATTTACAGCTTTATTTTCTTTTGTGAACGTATGTAGATTCCTACATCTTGAAATATGCGAGCAAGCAATGTATAAGTGCCCATGAATAACAACAAATGTATACTATCACCTGTTTAAATGTTTTTAAAAACGACTTAAAAGTGATTAAAAACACATTTACTAACTTCTGATTAAGCCAAATATATAATGGAGTGTAGATAGCTGAGAGTTAAGGGAGTTTACAAGGCCAGTGGAGTGGTGCCCTGATGGAATTTTTAGTTAAAAATAGGCCTTTGTGGTATCCAGTGAAGCTAAGGATGTCCATGTGAAATGTCATCATATTGGGTCCTGTAGTTTTTACGTTATTGAGTAACGTATACGGATAATGCAACTAAAAACACAATAGTGGAGAGAGAAAAGGGGAGGTGCTGCTTGTCCAGTGAGCAATGTTACATTGTTGATAAGTAACACAATGTTTCAAACTATTGAACATGGTGAAATTTACCTTTTACCTTGATTTTAAATATAAATTTAATAATTTACTTTTTTTATTTTCTTTAAACTTTGGTTTTTAAATTTTGGATTGAAGATAGAAAGTATTAAAATTTATTTAGTGTAATTATTTTTAGGAGTAAATATTTTTAATCTTCAGATCAATGAATCAGTTGATGATTTGCATAAATTACTGTTTTACAAAATTGAAATAACATTATAAATACTATTTTTAAAAATACTTGTGCATGGAAGTGATGGAGGTTCAGCTGCTGAATTAGGTTTCGATAACATTGTATAGGTTTATGTAGTCCTCCTTTCAGGTGCAAGCATTACGTGTATCATTGGATTTTTAAAATTTATTCTAGACACTCGCAAGAAAAGAATAAGGTCACAAACAAACGGTTTATAATATAAATAACCATAATAAATGTACCATAGCGTAATTGAAGACGTTCTTGTTATTTTCTCATTGTATAGGTAATTATAGTACTAGCAATGGTTCTTTCTTTGTGCATGTGGTATACTGGCGAATAACCAAAGCAGTTATTTGGGCTTTAACGTGGCAACATTTCAGAAACAATGTGGTAAGTCACAGGTGACCAATCATTCTAAGCACTATATTTTATTGTATATTGCAGAGGATACAGGAAAGGATCGAGTTTTTAATTTATTTACTTATTTTAATTAAATTACTGTATATTAAAATAATATTAGGAAAAAGTGTGTGTAGTAACTAAGCAATGCAGAGGTGTCTTAAGATGATCACATTATAATACTTCTTTGTTTATATAGTTATTTTAAAATGTATTTCTAGTAAGTCTCATACCTGTCATATATACACAAAGAAGCTTATTTCATGAAAAAATTTCATATTAAGGAGGAATTGATTTATTTCATTACACATAGAAATTTTAAAGATAATTTTGACTTGTAGCTTTAGGTTATACCAGATGTGAGCTTACTTGGTGCAAGTACACACTATTCAGCATACAATATAGACCACAGTTCTTACATAGAGGAGATTTTTCTTGAAAGCTTCTTTTGTGTTAACCTCCAGATGTCAACGTAAAAAAATACCATGTGTCCATAGCATTTGGTTTACAGCATCAGCTATGGTTATAACTATGCTATCACTATCCAAGCATGTGTACCATTATATGTAGTGGTGTGCTACCAAAAGACACGTTCTTTAAAAAGTAACTGAAAGTAAGCACACTGATCAAGTATTTTAGCAGCAGTCTGATTTGTTCAAAGCATTAATAATTCCTAATTAATTATCTAAAAGAAATTATTACGTTTTAATTTAACAAAATAAATTATTCAATTAACTGCTTTGTGAGTTATATTTTATGATTAGTGAGTTATGGCAACTGTATTATGTATATTATAGAAGTTAAAAAAAAAAAATTATAATAGGTTATTAAAAATGTATGAGTATATATGGTTACTATTCAGCCAATAAAAAGGGATTAAATAATAATAGACAGTGTTCTATGTACATTAATTTTTAAATCTTCATAGATTAAATACATTGCCGGATGTGCTGTACTAAGATGCAGGGAGGCAATCGCATCAGGTGGTACAAGTCTGAAGGTGCATTAATTTGTTTGTAGTAATACTAACCTGAATACTTCCCTGAGTACAAGTAACAAGTGTTGAGTGGAAGTGCTGGAATTTATAGAATAGTGTGCGTAAACCTGGAATTAAGAAAAAAGTTTTGATTTGAATTGCCTAATGCTGAATTTTTGGCACATTTTATTAAGAATTATATTGAATAAAAATTTGAGGCAGCATTTTTGAGATTTGCATTAAATTCAGAAGATGTAGGCCTACCATACTGCAATGAATTTTATTAAGTATTTTGTGATTTTATTGTCAATGATGTTTTGCAAATCTTTTAAATAGAAAACTTTTAATGATTTGCATGAAATTATAATTAAATGAAGTTTGAAAACAATGTACTTGTAACAAATTTTTGTAAATCCACTAGAGAAACAACACTCTACAATGGCCATCAGTGTATGCATTGTTGAACTGAGTGGTGTCAGTTTTTGAAGGTAGGTTTTCAATATTGTGGCTAAATGGTTTATGTGGTTTGCATTTTGTTTGCTCATTTAGAATGATTTAATTTGGTGTTGTGGTATGTTCGTGAATTTCATATTGATCTAGTTTTTTTAAAAAATAGTACTTTTTTCTTGATGTAAAAAAACATTACTTGTGATTGTTGTTTGTGCACCCGTTGCTTGTTCCTACTATGTGGTAGCAATATATGAATATAATTAAATATATATTACCCTTGTTAGGGCGGAGTATAGACCCAGACATGGTGAAATCTGGTTCACCGATGGGTCCAAGATGAAGGAAGGAGTGGGAGCAGGATTTAGTGGACCGAGACACCAAGACAGATTTTGTCATCGCCTGGAGGACTACAACTCTGTCTTCCAGGGGGAGGTGCTCGCGATCAAACTATGTGCTGAGGAAATAATAGGGTCTGGCAGGAGGGGCAAGACCATCTGGATTTGCTCGGACAGTCAGGCAGCTCTGAAGGCTTTAGGTAAGGCTAGTACCAGCTCTAGGTTGGTGGCTGAGACTATGGCTTCTTTAGCAGAGCTGAGTAAGCATAATTCACTCAACCTAACCTGGATTCCAGGACATTCTGGCTGGACAGGGAATGAGAGAGCTGACGCCTTAGCAAAACAAGGGTGTATAACCCAAGGACCGTTGCTGAGGGCAGTGGGCATGCCGCCTCGGGAGGGGCGCAAGAGGATCATGGCACATATAGACAGGTTGTGCAGAGAAGAATGGAATGTAACCTTGGGGTGTAACAAATCCAAGGTACTGTGGGGTTACTCAGGAGATGTGTGGGGCAAAGAACTACTCTCCTTAAGTAGACATCAACTCAGAGCTACTGTAGAGCTGGTTACAGGCCATGGGAATCTGAGGGGGTTTCAATACAAAATTGGAAAATCTAGGTCCCCTGTATGCAAGAGATGCGACGAGGACCAAGAGGAAAGCCCAATCCACGTACTCTGTGAGTGTCCTGCTTTGGGAGCTGCAAGGAGAAAGTGGTTTGGCTGGCAGGTATGTACACCAGAGGATATCAGAAGATCTAGCATCAGGTGGGTACTTGATTTCTGCAAAGAGGTAGGTATCCACTAAGCTAGTCCTGTGGTAGGGATGGGAAGAGAGTACAAAGGCTACAGCTAAGTGCTCTACACCGATAAGGTCCCTCCGAGTTTTTAGTAATAATAATAATAATACCCTTGTTACAGGTAGGAATCTGTTTTAACAAATGCAAAATTTATTACTTTACTTTGTTCATATCTTGAACTTTGAATTTATTTTTATTATGTTGTATTTATATGTGTTATTTTATTAGTGCTGGCTGCCATCATATTTTTTGTGTTTTAACGATTTAACTTTTTTATGTATTTATGGTGAATATTTTGTTTTCATTTCTTGTGTTGTGTTTTGTATTTTGTGCTACAGGCTACTAATTATTTTCTTATTTATTGAAAACTTACGAATATACTAATTGATAATTTCTGCAGTAAAAATATTTGTTTTCGGTAATAAAGAAAAAGTTATCTATTTATTAGTTTTGGAAGTAGTTTTGATTAAAAAGTTTCAATTTATTTTCAAGTGGTGAGTTTCTTCATTTGAAACTTGTTTAGTATGGTACATTGAGGTTATTATGGAGGGGGTGTGGGTGTATTTGCTGAGTATTAAGCTTTATGTTGTTGAAAAGTGTGTGTGAGTAATATAATTAATGTTGAGTATGTGTGTAAGGTGTAATTTAAAAGGTTTGTATATTGTGTGTTGTTTAGTTGCGTAACGTTGGTTATTTTTGTATTGTAACAGAACATAAAGTTAAAATATTAAATGTCATAAATTATTGCAGTCATTTACTTTTCTAGGCAATATTGTAACTTCAAATTATACAATTTATTTGATGTAGTTGTGAGAGTAAAGACAAGCTGAGAGCAAGAATCCCCATTACATTACCTGTAAAATAATTACACCCTTATAGTTTACCTTAAAGTTACAGTTAATCTCAATAAACAAACTTTACCTTTCCCATGAAGGTTTGATTAACGTCCCATACAACATACCCTTGGATAATAACGTCTTTGAGAAAGTAAAGAATGGGATGAAGTAAGGGAAGTAAATGTATGATTAAGGGACAAAATTTACCATGAACAAATGTTTAAAAGCTCATTTATACAAAATGTACAAACTCTTATTGCCTACATCAGATATAACTTGCATGTGATGGCTTGATTACCCATTGTGTAAATCTATAACAAACAAAATTATAATAATCTTTGAGCTATATGGAGTACCACAAATAATTATTTCAAGTTTACTGGTGCTCAAATAGGTATGATACCAAAAGTCCAAGTTTTAATCTAGTTCTGATTGCTAGACATGGTATATTTTCTAGAACAATAACTTCAATTACTTTTTATACAAGCAAACAGTACTACCACTTTTGCTACTAACACTATATCAGATGTGCAACAAAGTTACATTTTGAACAATGTTATCCTGAGTAGATACTTAGTGAACTCACTTCTCATATCTGTGATCAGAAGGGAGCTACATTTGTTTCTCCATACAGTAAGTGTACAATTAACAACCAAGTTTACACTTTGCTTATTTTTTACAATATTTTTGCAGTCACTCTTGTTAATACCAACAACAGGTCTTGAAAAACTGGTTGTGTCAATGCAATTCAATGCCTAAAATAAGAGCGTTGATTATACAGACTTTAAGAAGTGCTAGCATTAAATATAAATGAATTTCTGACAATTAAAAATCACAATATTATTTGTTGTGACAGTAGAAGACTTATTATTATTATTAAATGTCACCAATGCTCCACCCATGTTTTAGTACTGTTCTTCAGAGTTCTTTGTTTCTTCAGGATTTGGGTAAACTGCAATTAATTGATTACAACTAGTAACAGTGTTTCAGACGTACGTTTATTCTCTTATAAAAAACTATCTTTTTAAATTGAACCTTTGTAGAGTGCTCAGATTCCCACTCTTATACTCAACTAAACCCATTTCTATACATCTGAAAGCTTGTAGTACTTGTTTGTTTAGGATGCTATAGATTTTCAATTACTTTGTCTATTTTACTTGGTTCGCTACAATCTATTTTATTAAAATTAGTTTTGCTTCGTCAAAATTGATTATTAGAATGTATAATGATGCTTGCATGTAACTGTTGACTGCATTGCATTGTCACATATTCTTTAAATATTTTCATTCGGTTTGGATTTGAAATTATTTTCTGAGTGGGAAATAGTTTATACCATGTTTTGTTAATACTGAAATAATATTACATGCAGTCCCTTAATAATTTTATATGAGTTATTTTCTCTATTGTTAAGCTCAGAGATCTTTCATTAATTTTACCCCAGAGAAAAGATGGACATGCATTAGTTTCCTGAAAACCTAGTAATCTCAGTTATCTTCAGGTTTATACTTCACAAATAGATTTCCAACTTTTCATTTTTGCTTCGTTTTGACAAACTTGATTTTTGCTTGTAAATTTATGAAGCTATTAAATTGATTAATAAATTAATATCATAGAAAATTATTATTAGGCACCCAGAACTGCCCAGCCACCACTATATGCAACACAGGCTCAACATTTAGTAGTGTCGATTGTAACTACTAACGTTAGACAGGATTTGGTTCCATGAAGAGCATTTATTTCAAATGTTGGTCACACTATTATTATGATCATGTTATTTATAGTCGAATTTTATTACTAGAGTTAAATTTATATTTAGCCATATAAAGTTTATATTAGTCAAATAAAAATTTATTTTTTAAACATTGTTTCAATTTTATATACCTTTTATAAGATTTTGTGAAAATGTTGTTACAAAGCAATAAAAGTTTTTGTAAACAAAATGTAACAAAACCATTGGATCTCTAATATTTTTAATAAATAATTTATATACAAGTATATTTTTTTACTATTTAGTTTTAGCATAAGGCTAAATAAGAAATTTGGTTTTCCATACTCACTAACTTATAAGGATAAAAGTGTATAACAATTATGCTACATAATTGATTTATATTATTTGGTTCCATCTCCTCTTCAGCTACTTGTTTATAATTAAAAACTTAAACACATGTTATTATGTTACACTTGTATACTGTACAATACCACTTACATATTTGAATATTGAGGAAAGCAGTTTCGGAAGATTGGCCCATTGTCAATTTAGACTGTAATTCTGATAATCAAAAACGTAAGGGTTACTACAGGCAAGTTTAACACACTAAGATATATTCAATTGTTTTTAGGTAACTGATTTATATAAACAAACATGATGTTTCAAGACTCTTAGGGGAATTACGTTCACTTACCAATTTACAAATTTAATTAAATGAAATTATTTTTCTATATTGTATACTATATATATATAATAATTCACAGAGATCTTGGGCAATCGATGAAGTAATGAACTTTAGAGATTTGTGTAAAATATTGAACTCTAAGAATCTTGTAAATTTACCTTGATTCTGTACATTTAAGCCTCTTAAACCATTACCTACTAAACACAAATTTCATTTAACACTGTAACAGTTTTAAAATTATCAATACACCCAGTAGGGTTTACCCCAATACAAACACTAAGCAAATAATAACTCATTACCAAAGAGCTTATTAATGCAGCTATTTAGTTATTATTTCTTCCATATCTTATAATGTTGTACTGGTAAGTTGGTAGTGGTATAATTGTGTTAGTTTAATCGTATTGAAATATTTAAATCTTTGGCTCTATATTTAAATATTATTCATTAGATTTATTAAGGAAATTCAATTTCCTAGGGAGAAATAGGTCACTATACTTGAAGACAAAATAAGTTCAGATTTATGCCTGGAAATTTGTATTCAATGCAGACTTAACCTGATAAACTGACTCATCAGTCAACCAATCCATATATTATTCCTACAAGTTTTAGATTCTAACAAAGAGACTTTTTATTAGTAGCTGTGCATTGTCCTGTTAGATATATAACCTTAGGTTTGATTTTATGCAAAGCCAGCCAAGGATCAAAAGTAATCTTTTTGGGCAATAGCTAGGCAATTTTAAAATTAAAACTTTGCTTTTATACTTGGAATAAAATTACATGACAAACTCGTTTTTTTCTATTAAACATATTATTTTTATGCTAAACGGATTTATATGAGGCACAGTAGGAGTTTAAGGTATCATTTACCTTTTGTTCTTATAGTCATTTCTTATTTTTTATGTAAAAAGTAAGTTTAAACAGTATTTGAGAAACTTGTTCAGTCACCACAAAGGTTAACTCTCTTGCAACCTGAGTTTCTATCCAGTTGGATATGTATTTGGGAGAACACCCCATAAGGGTTGATAGAAGTAAAATATATTTTCTGTTTTTGTCTATTTTAATTTGAACTAAAGTCCACCTCTCCTTCTCAATTCTACAAACCATATAATAAATAGGCATCATTCTGTCTTTGCAATGTCTGTTCAGAATCAAATCCATTGTGAATTGCAGAGTTATTGTTTGTTTATGGAATTGGTAAAGTGTACGGCATTTCGGATTGCAACACTTCAGGGTATAGCAATGTATTTACTGAGAAATAGTTTTTCCATAAAACGATTTTTACAAATGAAAAGAAATATGTCTATCAGGATTCAGAGTTTTTAAAAAGGTAAATAATATACTTTTTCAAGCACCACTTGGGTTTTAATGACTAAAGTAGAATTACAGTCTCTGGGGACCAACCATCATAAAACAAATAATATTAATAAATAAACTTAAGCCAGCTACTACAAGCTTCTAAGAGGTTCATAACATTCTCTTGCACAGTATGTTTAAGACTTTTCTCCCCTTTTTTGATATAGGCAAACTATTACCAGTCAATACAGACTTTAAAAATATGTTACACTTCATGTATATAAGCTATAGTTAGTAGCATGTCATGAAATTTACAAAAGTTGTGTGTCATTACCGTAATAGTTTATTTTGTTAGTTTAATTTGTTTACCACAAATCAGCACTTATTGGTCTTTTATATGGTTTAAATATGTAATGTTGACTAAATGAATAGCCTACTTGTCAACTGTTTATCTGAAAAATAACTTATTACTTTGATATTATTTGCGGCCAGACTTTTTCTTAACTAAAGGTTGTTGAATTACACCTGGAGGGTTCCCAAAACCATACCAGCCCTTGTGGCACCTAACCTCTAATGAGCTACCTCCATCTCACATGTCCATGTGGTTAGTATCCCTACCGCCAGGTACATTTTCTTGTACCTAAAAACCCGTCCTTCATACGGGGTTGACTTTAATTTGTATTGTCATTCCGAAATACAACACAATGTTGAAATATGTAAGTAATTGAAACGATTTTTAATATGAAGGTGCTTGCATAAAAATATTCATAAAACAGAGTTATAAACAATATTTACAGCTTTATTTTCTTTTGTGAAAGTATTTGGGTTCCTTCATCCAATAAGAAATTATTATTAACCCTAGTTATGTTACTAACTCAAGCAAAAATATATTGTTGGAATTGTAAGCCTATAACAAAGGCCACTTGTGTTTAACTTAATATTTGTAAAACAAATGTATATTATTAAAGAAGTGAGATAACGTTATTACCAATCAAACCAGGAAGTTCATTTCTTTACATTTAGTGGAAATTTCTTCCACATTTCTTCTACAATAGTGGAAAGAGAAAACAGGAGTTGGTGCTTGTTCAGTGAGCAATATTACATTGTTTATAAGTAACACAATGTTTCAAACTATTAAACATGGTGAAATTTACCTTTTACCTTGATTTTAAATATAAATTTAATAATTTACCTTTTATACTTTCTTTAACCCTTGGTATTTAAATTTTGGATTTAAGATAGAAAGTATTAAAATCTATTTAGTGTAATTAATTTTAGGAGTAAATATTTTTAATCTTAGTTCAATGAATCAGTTGATGATATGAATAAATTACTGTTTTACAAAATTTAAATACCAATTTAAACACTATTTTTAAAAATACTTGGTGTTTTAGGTGCATAGAAGTGATGGAGGTTCAACTGCTGAGTTAGGTTTTGATAACATTGTATAGGTTTATGTAGTCCTCCTTTCAGGTGCAATCATTTTGGGTGTGTTATTGCATTTTTAAAATTGTTTCTAGACGCAAGAAAAAAATAAGGTCACGAACAAACAGTTTATAATATAAATAAAAGCCTTAACATGTACCATAGCCTGATTAGTACGGGTAACAGAATTCGTTCTTCTTATTTTCTCATTGTATAGGTAATTATAGTACTAGCAATGGTTCTTTCTTTGTGCATGTGGTATACTGGCAAACAACCAAAGCAGTTATTTGGGCTTTAACGTGGCAACATTTCAGAAACAATGTGGTAAATCACAGGTGACCAATCATTGTAAGCCCTATATTTTATTGTATATTGCAGAGGATACAGGAAAGGATAGAGTTTTTAATTTATTTACTTATTTTAATTAAATTACTATATTAGGCACACACTTTTCATCATACAATACAGACCACAGTTCTTACCTGGAGGAGATTTTTCTTGGAATTTTTTTTGTAATAACCTCCAGATCTAATGTAAGAAAATACCACGTGTCCATTGCATTTGGCTTACAGCATCAGCTACGGCTATAACTATACTATCACTATCCAAGCATGTGCAGCATTATATATAGTGGAGTCCTACGAAAAGGCTGTTATTTTAAAAAGTAGCTGAATGCATAAACACTGAACAAGTATTTCAGGAGTAATCTGATTTGTCCATAGCAATAAAAATTCCGAATAAATTATCAAAGAGAAATTATTAGTTTTTATTTGACAAAATAAATTATTCAATTAACTGCTTTGTGAGTTCAATTTTATGATTAGTGAGTTATGGCAACTCTATTATGTATATTATAAAGATTTTTTCAAAAATTTTATATTAGGTTATTAAAATAGTAGTCTATGAATATATATGGTTACCATTGATTCAATAAAACTGGATTAAATAATAATAGACAGTTTTTTACGTACATTAGTTTTTAAACATTCATAAATTACATATATATATATATATATATATATATATATATATATATATATATATATATATATTTAGGTTAGTTTTGGTTGATAAAGATTATTTAGATTTTTTGGACTAGGAGACTGACAGACTTACCTTGGTAAGAGTCCACTCTGTAGTCTTGAAATAGAAACACATAAAAGCACTTAACAATGATATATTTCAACCACACAGTGGTCTTTATTATTGTTGAAATATATCATTGTTAAGTGCTTTTATGTGTTTCTATTTCAAGACTACAGAGTGGACTCTTACCAAGGTAAGTCTGTCAGTCTCCTAGTCCAAAAAATCTATATATATATATATATATATATATATATATATTCTTGATATTTAACGTTATCCATTGTTTTTCCTTCATATATATATATATTTACAGACGTGCTGTACTAAGATGCAGAGAGGCGAATGCATCAGGTGGAACATTAGGTGGTACAAGTCTGGTGGCGCAATAATTTGTTTGTGGTAATACTAACCTGAATACTACTGAATAACCTGCATTGTTGAGCTGAGTGGTGTCAGTTTTTGAATTTAAGTTTTCAATATTGTGACTAAATGGTGTATGTGATTTGTATTTTGTTTGCTCATTTAGAATAATTTAATTAGGTGTTGTGGTATGTTCATGAATTTCATATTGATCTAGTTTTTTAAAGAAATTGTACTTCTTCCTTGATATAAAAAAACATTACTTGTGATTGTTGTTTGTGTACTTGTTGCTTGTTTCTATTATGTTATAGCAATATATGAACATAATTAAACATATATTATCATTTTTACAAATAGGAATCTGTTTTAACAAATGCAAAATTCATTACTTCACTTTTTTCACCCGTTGCTTGTTCCTACTATGTGGTAGCAATATATGAATATAATTAAATATATATTACCCTTGCTACGGGTAGAAATCTGTTTTAACAAATGCAAAATTCATTACTTCACTTTTTTCATATCTTAAACTTTGAGTTTATTTTCATTATGTTGTATTTATATTTGTTATCTCCTTAATGCTGTGTGTCACCATACTTTTTGGTGAAGTATGAACTAGAAGATAACAGAGGTCACTAGGTTCTTATGACACTAATGCATGTCCATCCTTTCTCTGGAGAGAAATTAATGGAAGAACACTGAGCATAAAATAGAGAAAATAACTGATATAAAAATATTAAGAGACTGCAGGTAATATTATCCAGCATCGGCAAAACATGATACAAACTATTTCCCACTCGGAATTAAATTTCAAATTCAAACAGAATGAAAATATTACACTTTTGCTATAACTTGCGACCAGATTTTTGTTAACTAAAAGTTGTTAACTAAGTCGTCTTACGATGAGGAAAAATGTTTCCTCTAAGTGTAAGTTAACAATTTAACAACTTTTAGTTAACAAAAACGTTTGGTCGCAAGTAATAGCAAAAGCGTAAAAAGAATTAACAGCCAGCTCGTTATGAACAGCAACAAGATTTCGATTTAGAATGAAAATATGTGAAAGGATATGTGACAATGCAATGCAGTTGGGAATTACATGCAAATACCATTAGATATTCAAACAATCAATTTTGTCTAAGCAAACCCAATTTTAAAAAAAATTAGAATGCTGCTTGGCAAGTGAAAAGGCTCAAGTAATCGAATATCTATATCATCTTAAACACACAAGTACAGCAAGCTTTCAGATTCATGGAAATAGGTTTAGTTGAGTATAAGAGTGAGGATCTGTACAAAGGTTAAATTTAAAAGGATAAATAGACGTCTAAGACAATTATATAGTTGTTGTCAATTAATTGCAGTTTAACTTAGACTCTGATGAACAATAAAATCTAAAGAAGAGTATTAAAACATGGATGGAACATTGGTGACATGTAATAATAATAATAATAAGCCATCTACTGTCAAAAAAAATATTTAAACTTGATTTTTAACTACCTTTCTGAGAAAATCATTTCTATTGAATAGTAACTTCTTTTAGTCATTATAATCAACACATTTATTTTAGGCATTGAATTGCATTGGGACGGTGTTTTTACAGATCTGTTGTTGGTAAAAACAACAGTGCCTGCCAAAGATTGTAGAAAATATCCTCTTGTTATTTCCACTCTCTATTGCATTGCCATTATCAACCTTCTACAAAGTCAAAATGAATACCATGCCCACCCACCTGATATATATTTCAAATATACACCAATTATTAGATCCAGTATCAGACATCAAGCCTTCTGCAATAGATCATCTGCAAACCTCTTGTCCGTTCCTTTATATGAACCTAAAACCACAAACAGTAAACACAAACCAGCGTATATGTTTGAGTTGTTTTCTGCTATATCCTAACTTTATAATATTCTCTTCTGTTGAAGCTTTTCATAGTAACTCCGTCTGCAAAACTTAAACCGTTTGATCGACTAAATTCCCACCCCCGTTTCTGAGCCTCCAAAGCCAGCTCAGACTCGATATAAATTGTATGGGATGGCTTAATGACACCATTTTGTAAATCTGTAAAAAATAAAATTGTAAAATTCTTTAAAACAAATGACTAGTTTTATCTAAATATATTATTGGTTTCAAGTTGACCACGACCAAATTATTTACTTGTCATAGACAATTGTAGGTACTTCAAGATCAGAAAATGCAATAAAGAAAAGACTAAAAGACAAGATATCTCAACAATATAATTTCTAACTTGATATTAAAATGAAATCATAGGATTTTAGATTGTTATCAAGAGTAAAACAAATGAAGTAGATGCCTAAAAGGCACAAACCAAGAAAGCTTTGATTTTACAGAGCAGGAACAAAAATTAAATGAAGTGAGGGGAGTAATTTATACTTGTGTTACATCGCCTTAGGCTTATGTTTATAGGTTTCTAAATACTCCCTGCAGGTAAAATTTGGCAGGTATTTTATTTTTAGTAAAAATACATTTTATAAGTTATTGAAGTACTGCAGTTAAATTTATTTGCAACAATTAGTACAAGTTCATTGTTTAAATGCTTTATTTAAGACAATTAAATGGGCTGAGAAGCAAAGGAGTACATGTGATGCTTTCACAATATATAACCTAGTTTGATATAGGTTTGAAACTAAATATTCTAAAAATGTTTGTGTCACACAGAATTTTTTTTACAAATATATTCATGTTCAGATTTCACTTTTATTGGATTATATTAATTTAAAAACAAAAATTAATAATTCTTATAATAGAGGTGAAAGGCTAAAAAAATAATGTGTGACAATTAAAAAAATACAAATAAAGGAATTTCAGAATTTAAAAATTCTAACTTAATTGCATAATAGTTTATACAATGTTCTGTGTTTAACAATACCATGTAGAATAACTTAGTTCCATGTTATACGTATAGGTAACTCTGTGAATGTTTTTGCATATTTTCTTAAGAAAATGTAGATTTTAATGAAATTCGTATACAGAACAAATAACTTTACAATGCACTTAGGAAGCGTACATTGTACAATGACCTGTACAATGTAAACTGTAATTGAAGCTGAAATTACGCGTATGACGCCATGTTCTTTTGCATCTACTAGAGCGTACCTAAAGCCTGCAGCAAATGGAGAACAGTGGTAATTGCTGGAAAGTCAGAAGCGATATGCTTCGCCAGAAAAAATCGACCGGAGCCATCACTCTCGATGGGGAGTCGATCGCATGGAGGTCCTCAGTCAAGTACCTTGGCGTCATCCTCGACAAGCTCCTTTCCTTCTCCCGTCACGTCAAGTCCGTCCTACCCAAAAGGATAGCAATCCGCTTTAAGCTACTCCCCTTCCTGTCCCGCCAGAGTCCTCTACCTTTAAAAGTAAAATACCTCATGCTCATTCGTCCTGTCATCACTTACTCCGCACCAGTCTGGTGGCCACTTTGCACCAAAACATCCAAGAAACGTCTCGAAGCCTTCCAGGCTCGATAGGAGAGGTTCGTCTCCAACTCCCCCTTCTTTAAAACATTCGTCATTCCTTTAGCGTGGTCCTTACCCTCTCCGCTAAACTCTTCGTTACTGCCGAAAGCTCCAACTACCCACATATCCGGATCATCAGCGATATGTCCCGTCCCGTCCCCGTCCCAGAATCCTTCCGGACCCCTCCATAACATAATTATTAACGCTTCACCCCCTCTTCCCTTCACCCCATTATTTAAGCTATATACACATTACTATACTTATGTCACAACACCTACACTACACACATGTTTATTACATGTAAATAAATGTAAAAATGTCAGTCAGCCAGTGCCACTTGAATTAATAAACGTAGTCCCCCAGCATAAAAACCTGATCCGTCCCACCCAATAAAACGTCCTGCCATTGCAGAATCCTATCCTCAGATCCAGCCCGAACCAAAAAGCCCTGATCCCATATTCCTACCCGCAGCCATTGCCGCGTGACAAACGCTGCATAACCTCGGAGGCCACCAAACCCCCTCCTTCTCTGACTGACTAACTGAGTCACACGGATTCTACGTTACCCCGTTACTCACAAACGCCCGGTCAACGTGTTCCTCGTATAACTCAGACGTTACGGAAAACTTCAACGACAAAGCAATGTCCATTATTAGGGGCACATCCAAAGGGACGCAGATAGCCCCAACGGACGTACTAATTTGAATTGCATGCAAATATCAGCTTCGATTAGGCTGCAGAAGAAGAAGTGCACGCAATTTCCCACACCATAGCCTCACTAACAAGGTATACGTAAAGGTATTACCTATCCCTAACCTATAGAATAAGGCAACCTAGCCCCCAGGGTTCCTGCATGATCTTTTGCGGGATTTTTGCTGCCAGGGTTATTTCTTGACGAAGGTTGCGGCTTTGGCGTTTATACCTTTTCCCCCTTTTTTAAGGGTGGCTGGGTGACCGTCGTTGGGGCCTTTGGAGGCGCTACAGCTCTTGCGTAGCTCGGTTTTGTTGTAGGAGGTACGGACACCTTGACGGTCCCTTCTGGTATTGCAGGATAGCTTTAGAGGAGCTAGAGCCATTTCACGCCTTTCGGGGGCCAGATTCGGCTTTTGTTTAGGAGGAGGCGCCTGCCTTGCAACAGGTTGTGGCTGGACCCAGCAGGCCTCCGGAAATACTCTGCGTAAGCAGAGCATCCCCGGTAGTTGGCCGGATGGTCACCTCCGCGGTTCGCGCACTTAGGAGGCGCTTCTAGCGTTTTCGGACATTCAGTCCGAACTTGATCCCCGGCACACATAAGCAGGATCTGGAGGAGGCAATTCAAGGATGAATGGACGAATCTCTTGACACCTCATGTCACCATGTTGTACACCTCATGAACGTTGGTAAGAAAAACATTGATAGGTTGCTTTTCTCTATTCTTTAAAGATTTATGATGGATATCGGCTCCGATATCCAGGAACAGCCTCAGCAGGTGATGTCTAGCTCGCCATGAGTAGCCTCGTGGACCTCCTTGGGGACAGTTCGAGGTTGCCTCTACTAAGATAGGTGGGATTCTACCTCTCTTGTCTTTCGCAGGGGCGGGAGTATCGGAGCTTTCGCTCGATGATTTTGATTCCGTCGTCGTGTCTTGACGGTTGTGAAGCCGTCAGAGGAGGTTGATGGTTGAGGATCAGGCTGAGCATGGGTCTCGCTCGGTTGTTGAGCGCTGGTAGATGGTTAAGCCTCTGGTGTGCTCCTTGGAACTCACCAAACTAAGAACTGTGACGTCACAGCATCTTGGCGGGAAGATCCTGGCACACTACTTCCAGTAACACATCTCTAACGAGACGGCTGCTGCTCATTAATGTGTTCCTTGGATTGCTTGACGGAGCTGTCATGTTGAGCTCCTGTGATATGCCGTTTCTGAAAAACTCATTTACAGCAGTTTGATTGATGTTATGTGTGACTTTATGGTAGTTTTTCTAAATTTTGGTTTGACTAATTGCATTATAGGCATCCGTGAGGTCATTTACATGTAAATTTTGTACGTGGTTGTTTGGTGATTTGAGCGTTGTGTGATGTGCTTTGCTGTTGATTGGACTGATTTGTTTTGGCTTGGATTTTGGTGAGATGTGGATTTTAGATTTTTTAGACCTTCATGGGGGCTCGTAGACGAAGCACAGGGGTCGATTCCTGCGCGTCGGAAGCGGTGCCGGATCTGTGACTATTGCCGACAGATGCGGATGGGAGGAGCGTTCTGCTCGATCTCTGAGTGACGTAGTTAGTTGAATTATGAAATCATCTAGGGATGGGACGTTAAGTCCCGCGGCTATTACTGTGTTTTTTACATACCACGGAGAGTTAGTGATTAGTCTGAGCGTGACGTTTTGAAAAGAAGGCAGTTTCCTCTTTGATGCATCGCTCAGAAGGGAGTAACAAGCGGGGGTTGCGTAGGTGATGATGGGTCTGATGTACATTTTGTACATCATCAGCCTGACGGATATTGGGATAGGGTTTCCAGTTCCGCGGATGACAGGGAAAAGCCTTTGACGGGCGTCAATAGCCTTTCCGATGGCACGTCGGAGATGGAGCTGAAAGGTGAGCTTGTTGTCAAGCGTCACCCCTTGATACTGTACTGTGGTTTTCCATGCTATCGGACTGTTGTTGAGAAAGAGTCTTGTGACAGGACAAGCTCGTTTGTTACTGAAACAAACGGCTTCGGTTTTGTCCGTGTTGACTGCGATTCTTCACTTCCGAAGCCACGGTTGGAGAAGGTCTAATTGTCTCTGCATGTATCGAACTCCAAATATTAAGAGTGCGATACTGAAACATGGAGTCGTCAGCAAAGAGTCGCAGTCGGACAGATGGGTATAGGGGGACGTCATTAGTGTATACAAGATACAATAACGGCCCCAGAACTGAGCCTTGAGGCACTCCAGCCTCAATCGGACGTCGCGTGGACAGAGTACCTTCGACGGACGCCTGGAACCACCTATTGTCGAGGTACGAATGAATGAGGTGTACATAGCATGGAGGTACGGGACTGTTAGCCAGTTTGTGCAGGAGGCCCTCGTGCCATACCCTGTCAAACGCTTTGCTGATGTCCAGGAATACAGCGATGTTGTGACTTTTGGTGTTGAAGCCATCTGCAAGGGAGTTTAACCACGTTGGTTATTGCAGGGTAGTGGGAATGGCCACTGCGGAAGCCGTATTGCTCACTGCGTATAGTAGGGGCTATGTATTATAGCAGCCTATCATTTAGTAGCCTCTTAAAGACCTTTGAGAGGTTGGGTAGAAGTGATATTGGCCTGTAGTTTTTGGGAAGAAGAGAGCCTTTGTTTTGTTTAAGGAACAGGACTACTTTTGCTCCCTTCCATGAAGTAGAGTAGTGGCGTGTTCGCATGATTCCGGTGAAGAGATTAGTGATAGACATCAACATGGGGAGAGGGATTATCTTGAGTGCGTGGTTGGATATGCCATCCAATCCAGGGGCCCTGCGGGGAATTCTACTGGCCTCTTTTTTTTTCCTGCGGGGAATTCTACTGGCCTCTTTTCTTTTTCCCCTCCCCCCGGGTCTGAGTCCCCAAAGCCCGCTCAGCCCTATTTTTTTTCCCCCTCCCCCCGGGTCTGAGCCCCCAAAGCCCGCTCAGCCCTCGTGGCAGCCAACCTCTAGCGAGCTGCCTCCGTCTCACATGCGCATGCGGTTAGTATCCCTAACGCGCGTGAAGGATTCAGGAAGACTGTCCATGTACCAAGCTGATGAGCTCTTTCCATGGAGAATCAGGAGATAGTGAAATGAAACAGAACGTTAAGTGTCGCGTAAGGGCGGGATGAAAAAACCTGCCAAGAAATAACCCTGGCAGGAAAAATCCCGCGTTAGATCATGCAGGAACCCTGGGGGCTAGGTTGCCTTATTCTATAGGTTAGGGATAGGTAATACCTTTACATATACCTTGTTAGTGAGGCTATGTTGTGGGAGTTTGCGTGCACTTCTTCTTCTGCAGCCTACTCGAAACTGAAATGTGCATGCAATTAAAATTAGTGCGTCCGTTGGGGCGTTTCTGCGTCCCTTTGGATGTGCCCCCGCTTCATCTGAAACAAAGCAGGTCTGTTAGTTCATGCACTGAGTGTAGTGTTTATGTAGTTTCCCGAACGCACAGAATGGACAGCGGCCGTCTATGCCTATCGTGTGTGGGGTCGTATCTACCCAGTGAGGAGATGGGGTACTAGCCATTATTTCTTGTAGCTCTGTTTCTTTTAATTTTTCACCAATCACTCCAGGCTCAACTACTGATTTTTTCAGAAATTCTTCAGCAATCTTTCGAGTCTGTGTTTCTTCACTATTATCTTCTTCTTCTTTTTCGGTAGCACACCAAAAAAGACGAAGAAGATAATAGTGAAGAAACACAGACTCGAAAGATTGCTGAAGAATTTCTGAAAAAATCAGTAGTTGAGCCTGGAGTGATTGGTGCTAGTGGCATTGACGTTGCCTTAAACTTGAAAACACTCCAATTAGACAGTGAGAAGTATTTTGTATATTACGAATTGTTATTTATTAGGCGAAATTATACAACGTTTCTCCCCTTAGGTGTTAAACTAATACATCATACTTACTAAGTAAATAGTAAAATTATTTGTTCTGCTTGCGAGTTTCAATAAAAATCACATTTTCCTAAGAAAATAGGAAAAACAAATTACAGAGTCACCTACACCGTCGACTTGGAACTAAGGTATTCTACATGGTATTGTTAAACACAGAACATTGTATTGTCTATTAAACAATTTTGTTAGATATTTTTTAATTCTGAAATTCCGTTATTTACATATTTTTTTAATTGTCACACATTTTTTTTTTAGCCTTTCACCTCTATTATAAAAACTAATAATTGTTGTGTAAATTATTATAATCCAATAAAAGTTAAATATGGACATGAAACTATTTGTAAAAAAAATCCTGTTGACACAAACATATTTAGTTACATTTAGCCAAAATGATTTCTTGAGTTTTGTATGAAGCACTTTAATTACAAAAGATAGTTGAAAGAATTTTTTGAATAGTTAAATTAATTTAAAAGATATAGCACAAAATACATTGTCACTGTTAGCAAATTTAGGCGCACGTAGTAAGCGCGGTAAACTTTCCCCAGCGTTCTCCTTAACGTTGTTGCGACTGCTACCTCGTGTAATAAACAAAGGAGTGACGTCACAGCGAATTGGCGGCAAATCGAGCACACAGCAAAACACAACTGTCCTGGACCACTGATCAAACAAGAATCTGCTACGGACGCAGGAAACACTTTCATTAATGTTCCTTGACATTTCACGTCAAGGGGCACGTTGATCAAAGATTGGAGATGCCTGTCAGTCTCCAACCAGTTTGCTGAGGGAGCTTTGAAGATTATAGAGGTGGGATTTTTTGCGAGGTCGTAGGTGCGACTCGTGGGGTGTTTTTTAATGGCAGCTTGACGTTGCCTTAAACTTAAAAACATTCCAATTAAACAGTGAGAAGTATTTTGTATATTAGGAATTGTTATTTATTAGACGAAATTATACAACGTTTCTCCCCTTAGGTGTTAAACTAATACATCATACTTACTAAGTAAATAGTAAAATTATTTGTTCTGCTTACGAGTTTCAATAAAAATCACATTTTCCTAAGAAAATAGGAAAAACCAATTACAGAGTCACCTACACAGTTGACTTGGAACTAAGTTATTCTACATGGAATTGTTAAACACAGAACATTGTATGTCTATTAAATAATTTAGTTAGATATTTTTTTAATTCTGAAATTCCGTTATTTACATAGTTTTTAAATTGTCACACATTTCTTTTTTTAGCCTTTCACCTCTATTATAAAAACGAATAATTGTTGTGTTTAAATTATTATAATCCAATAAAAGTTAAATATGGACATGAAACTATTTGTAAAAAAAAATTGTTGACAAATATTTTTAGTACATTTATTTTTTAACCTATAACAAACTAGGCTATATTTTGTGAAAACATTACATATACTCCTTTTCTTCTCGGCCCCTAAATGGTTTTAAATAAAACATGTAAATAATGAATTTGAACTAATTGTTGCAAATAAATTCAACTGCAGTACTTCAATAACTTATATAATGTAATTTTACTATCATTAAAATACCTGCCAAATGTAACCTGCAGGAAGTACTTGAAAACAAATAAAAATAAGCCTAAGGTGTTTAAACACAAGTATAAATTACTCCACTCACTTCATCTAATCTTTCTTTCTACTCTGTAAAATCAAAGTTTTCTTGTTTTGTGGCTTTTAAGCAGCTACTTCAATGGTTTTGCTCTTGATAGCAATCTAAAATCCTATGATTTCATTCTTACCATCAAATTAGAAGTTATATTGTTGAGATATCTTGTCTGGTAGTATTTTCTTTATTGAATTTCCTGACCTTGAAGTACCTACAATTGTCTATGACAAGTAAATAATTTGGTCAGCGTCAGCTTGAAACCAATAAAATATTTAGATAAAAGTAGTAATTTGTTTCAAAAACTTTTACATTTTTTTAATAATAAATTTACAAAATGGTGTCATCAAGTCATCACATGCAATTTATATCGAGTCTGACCTGGCTTTGGGGGCTCAGAAACGGAGGTGGGAATTTAGTCGATCAAACGGTTTAAGTTTTGCAGACGGAGTTACTATGAAAAGCTTCAACAGAAGAGAATATTATAATGTTAGGATATAGCAGAAAACAACTGAAACATATACTCCGGTTTGTTTTTACTGTTTGTGGTTTTAGGTTCATATAAAGGAACGGACAAGAGGTTTGCAGATGATCTATAGCAGAAGGCCTGATGTTTGATACTGTATCTAATAATTATAATTGGTGTATATTTGAAATATATATCAGGTGGGTGGGCATGATATTCATTTTGACTTTGTTGAAGGTTGATAATGGCGGTGCAATAGAGAGTGGAAATAAAAAGAGGATATTTTCTACAATCTTTGGCAGGCACTGTTGTTTTTACCAACAACAGATCTGGAAAAACACCGTCCCAATGCAATTCAATGCCTAAAATAAATGTGTTGATTATAATGACTAAAAGAAGTTACTATTCAATAGAAATGATTTTCTCAGAAAGGTAGTTAAAAATCAAGTTTAAATATTTTTTTAGTACAGTAGATGGCTTATTATTATTAAATGTCTCCAATGTTCTCATTCAAAGTACTTAATTTTATTTTTAAGAAAATAAATATATATTTTACCACAAAGTAATGCTACCTACAGACAATATTTTCAACTTTTGAAAATGTTCATTTCATAGGGCAGAAATAATTTGTGTACAATCCTTCATGAAGTATTATGAAGAAATTATTACTAACCACAGTTGTATTACTAACACAAGCACAAATATATTGTTGGAATTGTAAGCCTTTAACACAGGACACTTCTGTTTAAATTAAAATTGGTAAAACAAATGTATAATACGAAAGAAATAAGATAAAGTTAGTACCAATCGACGTACGAGGGTCATTTCCTTACATTTTAATACATTTTATAAATATATGGGATATAATCAACATAGGAAATAAAATATTGCCCCAAAAGTCACTTGACTAACGGCAGGGGCTGTACAGCCCATAAGTTTTTAAATGGTATAGTATTTTCATACATTTTACATTTTCTTGTATCTAAATTGTATTTATAGATTATATGAGAGAAACAATTATGGATACATCTTATTTTTAGGGTTTATGATTTTTCAAATAATTTTTTGTTCCGTGGTAACATTTTAATTTTTCCTAATATAAAACACTAGCAGAGTACCCGTTCTTTGCACATAGTTCACGTATTTGTATTGTGCTTATAAAATTTCGAAATGCATGATTAAATCCATTTAAAAATGACTTTTACAGGTGATTAAAAACACATTTACCATCTTCTGATTAAGAAAAATATATAATGGAGTATAGATAATTGAGCTTTAAGTGAGTTTTCAAGGCCAGTGGAGAGGTGCCCTGATGGAATTTCTAGTTAAAAATAGAAAAATAGGCCTTTGTAGTAACCAAGGACCATAAGAATGTCCATGTAAAATTTCAGCATAACGAGTCCACTAGTATTTGCGTGATTGAGTAAAACATACACACACACACACACACACACACACTGACGCGGTCAAACCTTGCACTCTCTCAGGGAAATGGCCCACGAAACACACGTTGCACACACTACCATCAACGTGACCACATTTACGTTTTTTTCGCGTAAATTGTACTTGGTGATGGTGGACACTGTAGGGCCGAAACGCGCTATTTCAACCGATGTCAAAATATGATCCCACCCGACATACAATTTCCCGGTACCGGTGGTGTGTCGAGCGCTATCTGCCAGTGGATAAACCCTTGGCTTGTGTTTAAAAAACCAACCAAAATCTTTATCACTCACTTATGTGATAATATGTAACTTATAAATGTTTGTTTAGTATTTTTTCTATTAATTTTCTTATTCAAGATTTTCTCTTAAGAAATCTTTTTGCTAGTTTAATTGAATTGTTTAATTTAACTGTTTTTGCTGGTTGGAAAAATGTCAGGAATTTGGTTTTAGTTGATTTACCACAGGATAGTTATAATAATTTCAACCATTTTTATTCTATCTTCTTTTGATTCAATGAAAATTAAAATTTGTATTTCTTAAAGATTATACAATTCTTACTTAAATTCCATTGAATTTTTGTTATTTATTTTAATTATATAAGTTCTTTAAACAAGTAATACACTTGATTGGTTTATAAAGTTCAGAAATGTTCATGTAATCTTTGCATAAAATTCATCAATCAATTGGATAACACTATTATTTAACTGTCTCTAACTTTTGTAGTCATTATGAGAACATTGTGGTTTTTTAGAGTTTAAATTACACACATAAATTTAAATACTTATTTATATACACGAGAAGAATAATTTATACCAATTTATTTTATTTTATGTCCATATTATTATTTGTAGAAGTGACAGGAAAGAGAACTTCCTAGTCCCTTCCTGTTTAATTTATATTTGTGTTCCCACACATAAATATGAAGGATTTTAGAACCAATTTCACTAGATTTACGTCTTTACAGTTATTTGATCCTAGATGTTTAATATATGATATATGGATATAAAATAAGTTATTTTAACTTAAGTACTAAATTATTTACTATTGAATTTCTTTCTGAATTCTAATTTTTTTTACTATGCATTATGTTTATTGGCCAATCTCTCAGAACTAAATATTCACCTTTATGCAAAATATAATGACTTAATGTGATTCAGTCACTCGTTGTCTTCAAGGCATATCTCTAAATGATGTTTTCGAACAATATTCGTCAAAATATATTTTTGTTACTTAAATTTTTAATAATTATTTTACTTTATATGGTTGGAAACAATTCATACTAAAAAATGTTTTAGCATAAAATGTTAAAAAAAGGGTGAGTAGCATGGAGAAGAAAAGGTTAAAGAATTATTTATAGATTATTTTTTCCCACACGGTCTGAGCCCGCTCAGCCCTCGTGACAGCCAACCTCTCGCGAGCTGCCTCCGCCTCACATGCGCATGCAGTTTGTAACCCTAACGAACGTGAAGGATTAAGGAAGACTGCCCATGTGCCAGGCTGATAAGCTCTTTCCATATAAAATCAGGAGAGAGAGAAGTGAACATAATGGTAAGTGTCGCGTGAGAGCGGTATAAAAACCTGCAGGAATAATCCCACGAAAGATGGTGCAGAATTCCTGGGGGCTAGGATACTTTTTTCTAAGAGCCTTATATGATTAATAAATTTCATATTCGGGGAAGGGGTTTTTTTTAAAATTTCATTAAACATAGAAAGTTTCAAAGATATTTCTTTCCTGTAGCTTTAGATTTTATCAGTTGCGGTTGAATTTATTTGTAACAATTAGTTCAAATTCATTGCTTACATCTTTTATTTAAAACAATTAAGGGTCAGAGAAGCAAAGGAGTATATGTGATATTTTCACAATATATAGCCTAGTTTGTTATACATTTGAAACTAAATGTATGTGTCAACAGATTTTTTTTTTTACTTTCATGTTCATATTTCACACTTATTGGAATGAATTAATTTAAAAACAACAAGTATTTATTTTTTTATTAGAGGTGAAAAGCTAAAAAAAAACGAGTGGCAATTTAAAAATAAATATAATTAACGGAATTTCAGGATTAAAAAATATCTAACTGAATTGTACAATAGTTTTTACAATGTTCTGTGTTTAACAATACCACGTAGAATAACCTAGTTCCATGTCATGAGTGTAGGTGACTCTGTAAATGGTTTTACCTATTTTCTTAAGAAAATGTTATTTGTAATCAAATTCGTAAATAGAACAAATAACTTTACAATGTACTAAGTAAGTATGATGTATTAGTTTAACACTTAAGAGGAGAAACGTTGCATAAATTCGCCTAATAAATAACAATTCGTAATATACAAAATACTTCTCACTGTCTAATTGGAATGTTTTCAAGTTTAAGGCAACGTCAAAGTCAACATATTAATCTAGAAGACTGACCTCCTTATATGGATGTAAGGAATCCTAACATCAGTCACTCAAACTGATGACCTAAAAACTATCATGATAAACGTCATATCATCACTTATAAGCCTTCTAATCCAACATGACTAGAACGCTACAGATAGTGGCATGGAATGCCAACGAAGTAGCCGCCAAAAAAGCGAAGCTCCGACAATTCCTTCACTCCCACGACATCGATATAGCACTGATATCCGAAACACACCTGAAATCCTCCACGAGATTCAATATTCCAAGCTACAACACCTACCAAACAGATCGCCCACTCACAATTAGCCAACGCCCTTCCGAAGGCACAGCGGTGTTGGTTCACAGAAGGATAGCTCCGCCAGGTTTTACCGAATGTTTCCAACACCAGCATTAAACTACCTGTATAAAATTCATCTCACTGTCTAATTGGAATGTTTTTTAGTTAGACCCAACGTCTAGTTTGAAACGTTAATTTACGCGGGAATCTGTCTTAGGTCCCCTCCTGTACACAAATGACATACCTCTCCTCCCAGGTGTATCCCTATCCTTGTACGCGTATGACGCCGTGTTCTTTTCTAGCTCATGGAGTATTCCAAAATCCTGCAAGAGAATCCAAATGCAACTAGACCTCCTGTCGCATTGGCTCCGTAAATGGAAAACAGCGGTCAACACTGACAAGTCTGAAGCTATGTGCTTCACTAGTAAACGTCAGCCGCAGACTAGAGCCATCACTCTTGACGGGAGGTCTATTGCTTGGAGATCTTTCGTTAAATACCTTGGGGTCATCCTCGACAAGCGCCTTTCCTTCACCAAAGACGTCAACTCAGTCCGTGTAAAAGGAATCGTTACCTTAGCTCTTTCCCCTCCTCTCCCGACACAGTCCTATACCCCTAAAAGTCAAATACCTCCTTTACCTCATGCTCATCCGTCCCGTCCTTACTTACTCCGCACCTGTCTGGTGGCCGATTTGCTCCAAAACATCAAAAAAACCGTCTTGAGGCAGTCAAAGCCTGAACGCTGAGTTTCATACCAAACTCCCCTTTCTTCATCTCAAACCTCAACATACACCAATCCTTTATACCCTGTCCGAATTCACACGTTCTCTGTCCGCAAAGTTGTTCGGCACTGCCGAAAGCTCAAAATACTCACACATCAGTGATCTGCCTGGTCCCCCTCCCAAAATCCTCCTGGACCCCTCATAACACTAATTTTTAACGCCTCATCCTCTCTTTCACTCACTCCATTACTTTAAGCTATTATACACATTATTACACTCTTGTCACAACATCCGTACTACACACATGTTTATGCATGTGCAAAAATGCAAATGTCATACAAAAAAAAAGTAAGCCAGCCAGTCCAAAACTAAATTAATAAACGTTGTCCCGCAGCAATAAAACCCAATCTGTCCCACCCATTAGAACGTCCTGCCTTACAGAAACCTCTCCTCAGATCCAGCCCAAACCAAAAAGCCCTGATCCCATATTCCTACCCACAGCCAGTGTCGCGTGACAGACGCTGCATATCCTCGGGGGCCACCAAACCTCCTCCTTCTCTAACTGACGTTAATATACATCTCTCTCCTGCCAAAAGTCACACTCTCTCTTTACGCGGACGACGCCATGTTTCTTTCCAGCTCAGCGAGTCCAGCTCTCGCCACCAGGACCATCCAACGGCAGGTGAACATCCAGTCACCGTGGCTCCGGCGTTGGAGAACGGCGGTGAATGCAGATAAGTCCGAGACTATCCACTTCACAAGGAAGAAAAGCGGTCCGGAACCGTCACTCTCGACAGGAGGCCCATCGCCTGGAAGTCCTCGGTAAAGTACCTTGGCGTCGTCCTCGACAAGAGACTATCCTTCTCCCAACAGGCATCCTTAGTCCTCAATAAAGCCAGTGTCATTCGCTTCCGGCTTTCTCTCCTCCTCTCCAAAAGAAGTCCCCTTCCTATAAAACCAAACTGCTTCTTTTCCTCATGCTGATTCGACCGGTCCTAACCGGATGCATACATCTCCCGTTCGGTGCCCAATTCTAAAGACGTCCTACAGAAAAAACCTCGAATCCCACACCCTGGGATCAATTTCTGGCAGCCCCTGGTTTGTTTCCATTAGTACAATCAGAAACTCCTTCCGGACCAACCGCTGGCGGACTTCGTCCATTCCCTCTCGGTAAGGCTTTTCGGCAGAGCCGAAAGTTCACCCTACCCACACATCCGTGACCTCAGCGACACCACCGGACCCCCTCCTGTATTCCGACCGCGTCCTTAAGTGCTGTTGGTTACTCCATAGCCCCCCCAAACCAGCTCCCCCTCCCCCACGGTACATCATTTAATTAATGATAGCCTACTCATGTTAGATTAAGCGTAAAGACATTTAGTTTAAGTGATACTCCAACAGACAATTTAATTTAATATTTGATGTTACTTTAAAGTCATGTTAGCATAAGTTGCACTGCCGTAGGATAAGTGAATACCCTGTAGTTATAAGAAATCATGTTAGATGTAAGTGATTCAAACATTTAGCATTAAGCAAGCCGTGTTATGCCAATATTGATCATGTTTGTTTTAACAGAGTCACGTTAGATTAAGTACTTACAATGTTAATTTTAAGTCACCAATTAGTGTTAAGCCATACTATACCGGTTTTTCGGGATTTGTCCAAAGAGTCTGCGTTTATTTGCCAAAAATTTCTAACACCAGAAAAAAACGTCAGTCAGTCATTATTGTCACCATTAATATCCTCCTACCCCCAAAACCTCACAGTCCTTCCACCAACAAGTCATTTCGAAACGAGTGCTGTAACCACATCGATGCAAGCAGCCAGTGTAAATAACAGACGCTGCAAATCCACGGGGGCCACCAAACCCTCTTTTCTTTCTAATGACTGACTGACTGAAACGTTAACAATGTGAATGGTGTCTGGAGCTCTTCCAGCCTAGGAGCAAGGTGTGGCTGTGACGTCAAATCCACGGGGGCCACCAAACCTTCTTTTCTTTCTAATGACTGACTGACTGATTGAAACGTTAACAATTTGAATGGTGTCTGGAGCTCTTCCAGCCTAGGAGCAAGGTGTGGCTGTGACGTCAAATCTACACTTCTGTGCAGGGTTATAGTTCGAGGCTTCGTGCGTACGACTGTATTTTATCAAGTGCTCCTACACAACTCCGTACTAGTAGTGAGAACAGAGCAAGGAGCATAGCACTAGAGGAGCAGCTGATAGCAGCATCAAATAAATTGATACAGGCGAACGAGCTCTACGAGCCTCTTAAAAGGCATCTATTGGAGAGAGATACCGGAAGGATTGAGTGCGTGCCAGAAACTCAGAGGACTTGCGGCGTGCCATGTTCTGTGTGCTGGCTTCAACTAAACCCCGTCTGTAAAAACCAGGCTGCATTTTCTGTAGGGAAGGACAGGCGAGTCGACCCTACTAGTACCTGGGGGTTGATCTAAGCGAGGTATTAAAGTTGGCTCTTCAGGATAGTAGGGCTACCCAATGCAGATAGGCAACGGCACCGATGAAGCGCTGGCCGGCGATGCTCGCGACGGCCCTTCTCAGGGCCGAGATTCACCTATTGAGGGGATTAGCACTGACATGCACGGCTCGGTAGCGCCCGTGGCAACGACTGGTAGTCCTTTTGAAGGCCACTCTTTGATGGACTGCAACATCGGCAGATCGCACAGATTACAAGACCATAAACGTAGTTCTGACGCTAAATCGCTCTCTGACCACGCCGAGTTCCGGAAAGTGTTGGACGTATGAGGAGGCACCAGGCCCGCCTTTCTGATTCAGGCAATGAGGACAAGCGGAAGGCCTATGGACGCGTTCGTATCGCCGAGGCTGGCCCGCCGTGCTTCGCCACTACCACAACAAGCACAGACCGCAACAACCAACAAACGGATAGCGGCCATACCAGCCTTATCAGTCTACCCAGATGAACATCGAATCATCCATATAAGCAGAGATTTCTAGAAGAAGTACAACCGGTACTTGTATATGGCTACAAAGGTCAGGGACGGAGTCAAGCTCCAGACCTCGACCTAGACAGATTACATCAATCTGCAGAGACACCTAAGGAGGTAGGAGTACCTCACATCGTTTACCGACTCTAGAGTTAAAAAGTAGTCATTAGGGGAGTTCAAGAGAGTACACTCCCAACTGAAGTTGAAAGCGACCTCGTAGCTGCGGGTATAGACATCCCTGATGTGTCCCAAATGAGGCAGCACTCTATCAAATTAGAGCTCCAGCATTACATGCAGAGAAATAATTTCAAGGTACCACTCATTACAGAGACACATCTAAAACCCCAAGATAAACTCACCATGCCTAACTTTAAAGTTTAGCGCACGGATAGAACACACGTCAGCCGCGGCGGTACGGCCATAATAATAAACAAACATGTAAAGCATTATGAACTTCTTTTGCCCGCAGTTACACGCATTGAAGAGACAGCTGTCAAGCTGGAGCTCAAAGGTAACCTAACAACACTCATTTCATCGTACAACAGCCATGGTATACATGACCACACTCGCGATATAGATATTCTCCTACAGCCCTCCAATGGGGCAATTATCGCCGGGGACCTTAATTCTAAACACACTAGCTGAATTCGGACACTATCCCGTGATAATGACGGCACCAGGGAGCCCACTTCGCAAGGAACCACGAAGGGTAAAGAACTATCGACTGTCGGAATATGATTTGTCCCGGTCGCAGCTGGATATTTCTCTACCCACTGCCTCGATATCAACACTTCACAATACATAGACACATCCGTCGGTAGCCTTACGGCGGAGATAAGGGCCGCAATAGATATTGCAGTACCAGTTAAATGTCAGCCCCGACACCAAGTACATATTACAAGGCACATACTCTCGCT
Organism: Prosapia bicincta; assembly: GCA_036971475.1. Taxonomy (NCBI): domain Eukaryota; kingdom Metazoa; phylum Arthropoda; class Insecta; order Hemiptera; family Cercopidae; genus Prosapia; species Prosapia bicincta. The sequence continues at coordinate 13,185,594 of JBAIZL010000008.1, forward strand.
CTTCACCCGGAGAAACAGGCTAAGAAACGTGCATTATAACTTGGAGTAAACCTTTGCGTTCAACACACCATACTAAACCGCCTGAAAAGGCAAGGCAGGAAATAATTAAATTTAAAGTCGACGGCTTTCAAGCACTCCTGGAGACCCTGAGCACTACAGACACCCCAGCTTGGCCAGTGGTCAAGCATTTTACGCGATAGCCGATGCGCAATCCCCCTATCATGGGCTCCTAAATAAGCTCTTGGTCTCCAGTCAACTCCATCAACTCCACTGCCCTAAAAAACTCCCATTTCATTCTCATTTCCTATCTTCACCATATTTTCAGCCTCACTCTATCCGCCTTCATCACGTTCCCTCGAGTAGAAAAACAGCAAAGGTCTATCTTATTTCTAAACCAGGCAGCGAGAGAGCAATCTTCTTTTTCCCGATTGTATCTTAGCTCTTTGAAAGACTCCTCCATATCCACTTCTTTCCTGGCCTGGATGGCGTCATTACACCGGAGCAGTCCGGCCTCTGGAGAGAGTACTCTACTACGCAGCAGTTGATGCGAGTCACGAATGCCTTCAATTACAGATCACCATTGCATTCTTCCTTGATGTTAGCAAGGCCTTCGACCGTGTCTGGCATCTTGGTGGCATGCAGCAGAGATCTTTCCTCGGTCCTCTCCTTTAGCTCCTGTACACTAATCTGTAAAATCACTGCTTTCTCGGTTTGTGGGTTTTAAGCAGCTACTTCATTTGATTTGGTCTTGATAGCAATCTAAAACCTATGATTCCACCCTCACCATCAAATTAGGAGTTATCTTGTTGAGATAGCTTGGCTGGTAGGCTTTTCTGAATTGCATTTTCTGACCTTGAAGTACCTACAATTGTCTATGACAGGTAACTAATTTGGTCAGCGTCAGCTTGAAACAATGAAATATTTACATAAACTAGTCATTTGTCTCAAAGATTATTATAATTTTGTTTGTTATAAATTTACATTAAACCATCACATGCAAGTTATATCTGGTTTAGGAGATAACAACAGTTAGTACATTTTTTTAAATCAGCTTTTAATCATTTGTTTATGGCAATTTTTATCTCTTTATCATACATTTACTTCAGAAATCATTCTGCCTTGCAATGTCTGTTTTTTTAACATAATGAGAGTTTTGTAATATTGAGCATATCTTTTAGATTATTTTAATTAAACAACACAATAATCTAATAATGTAATCTTAAGGCTCAGATAATACAAAGGGGATTTGTAACATCGACATGTCGAGACTAAGTAAATGCTGTTAGTAGTGTCTTGCATTGAATATCCTTCACCTTAGTCACATTACGTTGTAGAGAAGAGTAACACAATAATCCTATTACGCAACGAACAAGCCTTGGTTTCAGCTATACCAATTTAAATTTACATGCAGAGTAAATTGATTTACAATGGAATTGGTAAAGCCTAAGACATTTGGGGTTGCCACTTTAGGGCGAAGCGGTGTATTTACTGTGAAATAGTTTTTGCATTAAATGATATTTAGTTACTAAAAGAAATAGGTCTACTAGCGTTAATAAATTTTTAAAAGGTAAATAAAATACTTTTTCAAATGGACGCTCTGGGCTAAAGTACTCTAAGTCTATGGGGACGATAAGGAAAAGTCAATGTAGAAAGAACAATAAAAGCCTCTTCTAAATGGAATTATATTTAACTTTAAGTTAAAAAGTCTTTTTTAGTATTGATCCAGATCATGCAATTCTTTAAATCTTTCTTTTTTTTAAACGTATTTAGATGTTACAAAAAACCTTCTCTACTTCTCCTTCTGTCAGGAGATCTGTTAGATAAAGTATTGTCTTTTACCCCTGCTACATTTTAAAATTTTAATGTAAACATTGAATTTTTACCTTCCAGGCAACAACTATCATAAAAAATATTAATTTTGATAATTAAATAACTTACTTATGCCCGCTAATACATGCTTCTAATTTCATAAAGACATTCCTGTTTGTTGATAATGCAAGCTATTACCAGTAAATGTAGACATTATAAAATGTTACACATTATGTGCATAAGGTATAGTTAGTTTATTGGACTTTTGTATGCTTTAAAATTTGTAATTTTGACTAAAGGTATAGCCTAATTGTCATTTGTTTCTTTAAAAATTAACATTATTAAAAAATAGATTTAAAAATTTTTAATACAGGGCTGCTATCTATGGGCACTAGTCAATAGTGAAAAGAGAGTTGCTAACAGCATAAGTATTTAATTAAATTTTTAAGAAAACAAATACATATTTTACTATCAAGTAATGCTACCCTCAGACAATATTTTCAACTTTTGAAAACGTTCATTTCAAAGGGCAGAAATAATTTGTGTACAATCCTTCATGAAGTATTATGAAGAAATTATTAATAACCTCAGTTACATCATCAACACAAGCATAAATATATTGTTGGAACTGTAAGCCTAAAACATTTGTGTTTATCTTAATATTTACAAATGTATAATATCAAAGAAGTTAGATAAAGTTAGTACCAATCGACGAAGGAGGATCCATTTCTTTACATTTTATTATATATTTTATAACTGTTTGTGATATAATAAACATACGAAATAAAATGTTGCACCAAAAGTCACTTGACAAACAGCAGGGACTTTACACCACTTGACTTATACGTTTTTGTAATTGGTATTTGCATACATTTTACATTTTCTTGTATCCAAAGGATTGTACTTAAATACTATATAAGAGACAAATTTATGGAAACACCTTATTTTTAGATTCTGTGACTTTTCAATGAATTGTTTTGTTTCCGTGGTAACATTTTTCTTTTTCTTTATATAAAACAGTAGCAGAGCCCATACTTCATATGGATTGATTTATATTGTGCTTATTGCATTTAGGAAAAAAGAAACAGTGCTGAAATAAATTACCTTAAGGTTGTTCAAACGATTTTTATTGTGAACGTGGTTACACAAAAAAAAATTTTATAAAACAGACATATAAACAATATTTACACCTTTGTTTTCATTTTTGAATATGATTCATTCCTCTTGAAACACGTGAGCAAGCAGCGTATAATTGCCAATAATAACAACAAACGTTCACTATCACCTGTTTAAATGATGTAACGTTCATTAGTATTGTTTTTATCACAGGTTTTCCTGATTGTCATGAGGATTTCCAAAAACAGAGGTCAGACTTCTTTATGAAGGAGGATTAGGAGGAGGAGGTGTCCGAAGCCGGAGTCTCTTCTGCAGGCCTGGGAGGGGGGGGGGGGTTGAGAGGCTGTTTGGCCTGTGTTGTTAGGGGACGGTCTATTTAGCGACCGGAATTAAGGTTTTCAGAAAGGGGGTTACGGCTTCAGCATACGTTTTGGTCACGGTATATAGGTAGACACCTTGATGGCTGATGGTGGGATTACAGGAAGTTGAACGTCCATCTTTCTCAAAGGTATTGGAGTTGCTACAGCTGCCGGGATCGTATTTGGTGTTTGATAAAGCGCCTCTTTAATAGCTTTTTCTGCGTGCTCCCCCCGCAGTTCTTCTGGTGGTCCCCACCGCTATTGGCACACTTTGGAGGCACTTCCTTCGTTGTGGGATAATCTGCCCTATTACGTTTCCTTGCACACTTTAGGCAGTGGATCTGAGGATGGCAGGTCGGTGATGAATGGCCAATTTTTTGAAATACATTGTCGTTTCTCTGCTTTTGTTAACTCTTTTTTATTTAGAAGGGTGGATATTAGCTACGGAGCGTCACAACATACCTCTAATAACTGTCTTTAAAGTCTTTTATCTGTTATTTGTCAGCCACACTGTCATTATCAAAATCTTAAACAATAGGCTAAGCTAAGATCACAGATTGCGGAACCTTTGTTCGATGTTCTGCCATTGTTGTTCAATGTTCGCTAATCCGTGAGGGCTTAGCGAGCGTACGTTCCGTCACAAAGCCGGCAATTAAACATTAATAGCGTTCCGATTATTAATTTCAGCTACTGATTAAAGCATAAGGCAACGCCTAAATTGCATATCGCAAGTGCTGTAAATTTGATCAGTAATATGAGGAAATTCGTGTTTAATTCCGTCGTCATTTCTATGAATAACATTTATATCAACGAATAAGGTTTGTACTCAGCTTAACAATATTTAAATACCTTGTTTTACACATTGATGTATTGCTCCTAAGTGGTCCGGACTCGGAGGCACTATTCCAGGGGACAAATATAAATTAAATTTTCAAATAACAAAATCCGCAAATATTTTTATTATAATCTGATGTACATTTCGCTACCAAGTGACAATCCTCACACGCATTACATACAATACTGGCTAGTTTATAATCAACCTTCTCACCCAAACCCCCCTGAAACTACTTACCTCACGTAGAATACCACCGGCACTAATTAATTCGGAGGGGGGAGTAGTTTACTTGTTAATAAGTAATGTAACTGTAACGTACAGTTAGTCAGTATAATCCAGTCCTTTCCCCAAAAGCCCTGATCCCCAATTCTACCCGAGTCGGTGTCGCGTGACAAAAGTTGCAAACCCATCTCCTCTGACTGACTGACTGAGTCAAATCTTAGTTGTTATGCCTCTTAGGATGGTTACTTGGTAACCTTTTTTTTTCTTTTCCGGGCGAAGAACCAAACATGGTTATCGTCGCATTATCTCATGAAATAATAGATTTTTAACTTTTCGTAACCGAAACGTAGGCCTACATTAAGTTAGAATAAAAACATTTGTTGAAAGAGATTTAGTGTATTATCTGTTACTCTATTTATTAACCGCAGTAAATAATTGTAAGTAATTGGTAAACAAAATACATATTTATGCAGTTTTATGACTTTAGGTACTTATTATTGAAGATGCGTAGTTTCCCGTAAGGATAGGCAAAGGCTCGTAGCATAGATTTGGTTTGGAGAGGATGAGTTGAAACTCCCCTCCTAGGTCGTTCGTATGAATCAGTATTATACGAGTGCTTTTATTATTAGTGAATTGAAATACAGAGTAAAAGGGTTGGTCTCTACGTTTATCGAGAAACGCCAATATATTTAGAAATCTGACAAATAGTTTAATTTTTTTTTTATGAAACTTTCGGGAGAGAAATGAAGCCTATCAGGTGTCAGGCTACGCGCTTGCGTAAACACATTAATAGTGACATAGTAAATCTCGTCAAATTAATTAAGATAGTATTAGTAAATTGTCGAGTAGTTTTGAAAGATTGCATATTATTAAATATGAGTTATACGAGGATTTGAAAAACTTTGGGCTCTGATTTTATAGCTAATACTAAGGCACAACTTCAAATAATCATTGCATCCAAACGATCATGTATCGTATTATGATTATGGAAAGAATTTACCCGTCTTTTTGTAACTTTGAAGTTATGATTCTCCTGAAGTTTGTAATAGTTTTTCATTAAGGCATAAATTTAAACAAATGTTTAAAATTCTTTATAAAAAAAAAAATTAAATAGGCTGCATATTTAGAACTACAGTTGGTGTTTAGAAGTTGTGAGTAGGATAGAAATTATTTGAGCTAGAACCAAGATTTGAAGTTTGACGTACATTAGAATTTTGAAATCTGCGACACATTGTGTTTTTAAGTAAAACTTCTTTAAAGTGTATACTTATTGATATCACTTGGCTAAACCACTACTTAATGATATTTGTCTGACCTAGACGCGTTTCGGTCTAGATCTGAGCATTATTCAATGCTATGAGTCACAGACAAGATTCGCAGCGTTCCCAATGACTCTCAGCCATGAACAATGTAATGACCTAGTGCGAAACGCGTGTATATATACAAATACTTTTAAGATGTATAACACAAAAACTGATAAGATGTATCACGTTAAAAAACGTGATAGTTTCAACATACAACTCGTGAAATGGAAATTTTTTGTAACTATTTTAACTGGATACTTGATAGCTACATTCTAATACATAAAAATTGTTTTATGAAAACAAACGTGAATTTAAAATTTATCTTTATATTCGTTTATATAAACGTTTTATACTTATCGTTTATATAGTCTTGTCTTTTCAAAACTTTGAATTTTTGTGGCGTACCCAACAAATTTTGTTATTTTCTCGCTTCCTAAATAGTTTCTGCACCGCCAAATATAATTGGTCAGCTAGTATCGATTATTTCTGGAAACAAAAATTTTCTTTTCATCTGCGGATCAATTTCGGATTCTCCAACTAGGGCTAACGCATCTACGCATCAAATGACACACGTTCTCTCCCCTAGAAGATCGGGAACTGAAAGTAGTCATCAGGGGCATCAAGGGAGATCTCTGACATTAAAGAATAACTTGATGCTCACGGTTTCAAGGTCAACCACTTGACACCCCTCTTGACGAAGAACTAACGGCCCATCAATGCCTTCCTCGTAAAGCTTAAGCGCGAGGGAAACTTTAACGCTAGCCAGAATATTGAGCAATCCGTGCTAAGCTCTACCCTCTACTCTATCGCAGAAGTACCATCCTGATCAAAATCAAACACTACATGTAACAAATTCTCCTTTGTCCCGACCTCGCTTATGCGGTTTCTGCCTGGTAGGATCTTTACTCCAACACGTCTCGTAAGTCTCATTGTCTTTCTAATCGTCTTCCCCAAGATCCATCCCAACTCATCTTGGTTCCTATAAAATGTCACCATCCGCAACTCCCTTCGCTCTCCATCGCTTGCTGTTTTTGTTAGATCCCTCTCGGCTAAGCTTTTTGGTAGAGCCGAGTGCTTATATTACCTGCACATTAGGGATCTGGCACACTCAGTTGGACCTCCACCTACTTTCCATTCTTGTCCAAAAGTCCTCCTCGATCCTCTGTAAATAGCACTTCCTGTCCCAGTCATCTACCTTTTACCTCCTAGAATAAGCTAGGTTTAGTTTTATCCTAAGTACGCCTTTACATTATGCATTAGTTTTAAATGTTCACATTGATTATAAATGTAATATAATTTGTTTATATCAAATTTATCCCATGTATTAAGTCTTTGTATTATTATGTATCTTGTTAGGTTAAGCTAAGCTAAGTTGTTGTATCATGTATCTTGTTAGGTTAAGCTAAGCTAAGTTGTTGTATCATGTATCTTGTTAGGTTAAGCTAAGCTAAGTTGTTGTATCATGTATCTTGTTAGGTTAGGCTAAGTTAAGTTGTTGTACCGTGTATCTTGTTATGTTAAGCTAAGATAAGTTGCTGTATCATGTATCTTGTTAGGTTAAGCTAAGCTAAGTTGTTGTATCAGTTATGAACTCAGTTTAAGTTAATTTCAGTCTTAAACGCACCCTCCATTAAATTGTAAATACATTCTAGCCATGGAGTAATATTTCCATACACATTCTTACACTATATTATGTCACAAAAAATTCGTACTATACATATGTATTTATACATGTAAGCAGACAAAATGTCAGTATAAAAACAATAATTTCAGAGTTAATATTCTTACGCCAATATGACTATGTATCTTACACATATAGATTTAAAATATTTTAATTTGTATAAGGTTTTTGGAGATTTTTCTATAGACAGTATTTAACCTTTCTTTAGTTATATAGTAAATAGAATTTCTAAAATTTAATTTTGTTGCTTTTAATAGTACTTTATTGTAATTTGGCCTAGTATAGCATTAAATCATAAAAAGTATTTAAATGGTTCCATTTCGACATATACTGCGTATATCCTATTTATTGCCAGTTGGGGTTTTCTTCCGATCTGCAACAAGGATTGTTAGTTCCACCGCCTTAAAGTAACAACACATTAATCCCTCAGCGCGACGAACGAGCCTCGGCTCCAGCTGGGCCAATTTAAATTTACATGCAGACTTAATTGCCTTATAAGGGAATAAGTAAAGCTTAAGGTTATAGAACGTCTGCTTAGAAATAATATTTTAGTTAATCAATATTTAGAAATTGAAATAAATTATTCGCCCGCGTTCAGATAGACCTTGGGCAAAACCAAACTCTAGAAAAGCTATTCGTGGATAATTTAAGTTTGTGGGGATACAAAGAAGCAAAAACGCTAAATATTTTATTTCCAGACATAATTAATAGTAGCAGAACAATTATACTTGGCGGTGCAGAAACTATTTAGGAACACGAGAAAATAACATTTTTTGGGAACGCCACAACCGAACTACTTACACCCACTTCGAATTAATTAGTGCCGGTGACATTCTGAGTTGGGTAACTAGTTGGGGGGGGGGGGGGTTAATTATAAATTAGCCAGTATTGTTTGTAATGCGTGTGAGGATGGTAACCGAAATGTATATCAGGTTAGAATAATAATATTTCTGATAAGAAGTTTTTGTGTTGTTTATTACGGATTTTATTATTTGAAAATTAAATTTATGTGTTTGTTGGTATTATGCCCCTCAGTCCGGACCTGGTGGTAAATCGGCGCTGTATCTTGGGGGAGTTACAGTAGTGTGTACCTATAGGATATTTAAATATTGTTAAATTGAGTGCAACCCCTATTCGTTAATATAAACGTTATTCAAACCTAATCTAGGCCTACGTTCGGGTTAGGAAAAGTTGAAAATCGATTATTTCATGTGGTTATGACACGATAACCATATTTGGGTTTTCGCCCGGAAAAGAAGAAAAAAAGGTTACCAAGTAACCATACTAAGAAGCAAAAACACTGAGATTGACTCAGCCAGTTAGTCAGAAGAGAGGGGGGTTGGAGGGGTTTTGCAGCTTCTGTCACTCGTCAGAAGCCCAATCAGGGCTTTTGCGGAAAGGACTGGATTATACTGACTAACTCAACATCTTAAAGTTGTAGTTACATTACTTATTGACAACTAAACTACTTACACCCCATCCGAATTAATTAGTGCCTGTGGCATTCTGAGTGGGGTAAGTAGTTTGAGGGGGGTTTGGGTGAGGAGATTGACTATAAACTAGCTAGTATTGTTTGTAATGCGTGTGGGAATGGTTACTTTATAACCGAAATGTTCATCAGATTATAATAAAAATATTTGTGGTTTTTGTTTTGCATTTGTTTCGGATTTTGTTATTTGAAACTTTAATTTATATGAGGCCCCTGCGATAGCGCCTCCGAGTCCAGACCACTTAGGGGCAATACAGCAAGATGTACAAATGGTCAGCCAAGTGTACAAACAAGATATGTAAATATTGTTAAGCTGAGCACAATACTTATTCGTTTATATAAATGTTGTTCAAAAGAAATGACAACGGAATTAAACACGAATTTCATCATATTATTGATCCAATTTACAGCACTTGCGATATGCAATTTAGTCGTGGCTTATGGTTTAATCTGTAAATGAAATAAATAATCGGAACGCTACTAATGTTTAATTACCGGCTTTGTGACGTAACGTACGCTCGCTAAGCCCTCACGGATTAGTGAACATTGGACAACAATGGCAGAACATCGAACAAAGGTTCCGGAATCTGTGATCTTAGCTTAGGCCATTGTTTAAGATTTCGATAATGACAATGTCGCTGACAAATATCAGATAAGAGACTTCAAAACACCGTTATTAGGGGTATGTTGTGACGCTCCGTAGCTAATATCCACCCTTCTAAATACAGAAGAGAACAAAAGCAGAGAAACGACACTTTTACCTGTTAACCCAAGTGTTGCAAAATTTGCATCCAAAGTCACATAGTTTTAAAATAAAAAGCCGTTTTCTTGTGTTTATAAGTTCAAACAAGATATAGTGAATTTATAACAAATATCACAAGACATTCTTTAACCACAGTAAATGGTTATTAGCTCATTGTAAAACTCGGTTGCACAACAAAAATCCTCTGAAATAAGTAATACAAACAAAAACATTTTAAGGTAAATTCCTATTTAGGACAACGAAACAAATTTCGGTTTTAGTTATTTTTATTAAATAATTACAACTATTAGAAATAAAGTAACATAAACTATGCCTTAAAACAACTGTTCTACTACTCAGCCTACAACGCAAAATCAGCTGTTTTTGAAATCATATAACACTTATTTTTACAAATGGGACGGAGTAACTATATTGCATGCTTTGCCCCATATAAGACTTTAGATAAATTAAATTTAATGAATGGATTAATATTTGAAAATACTGTATTAACATTTAGTGTCATCCGCTACAAGTTTAAAATAATATATTTGAACTCGAGAAACTAATAATAAGTATTTTATTAACGATTGAAAATATATATATAAAGAGTGTTAACTAACACAGTGATTTGAAAAATAAATTAAGTTGGTTTTTCTTTGCCTCTAAAGATGGTTACAACCCAATCAAAATGTACACATAGTCTTGAACATTATTGTGATAAGAGGGGTCTTGTATTAAAAATTGTATGAAAAATGCCTTTCAATTTCGATATTCTTAGTATCCTCAAGATTAAATTACACACTCAAGAGTTTATTGAAAGTATCGGGGGTGAACTAGCATTAATATTCTATTCCCTCCCTCCATAAAGCTTGGAATATTAGTCGGAACACAATGAGAAGACTAGAAAGGCGAGCCTTCACAACAAGTGTTGTTAGTGTTACTCACGCGCTACTCTTCTCGCTTCAAACCAAACATTTATCTCAGCTAATTTACTCTGCACCTTACACGCGTTTTGTTACAATGTTACACTCTTATATTAACACTTCGTTAGTAAAAACCTTCATAATTCTGTCACGCTACCGGACTGTCTAAACCATGCGCGCGGAAAATGTGCAAACTACTACTAGACCGAGTAAACATTTCGGCCTAAGAGGGGAATACTGACCACACCGGGCCATTGTCTTAGAAGCCAGATAACCGTTCCGAAGATACCAATTCAAGGTGACTCGTTCTATATATCCAGGAGCTGCTTCTACCACACATTACCCCGTCCCCACGTGACGCCAAATTGAACGTAAAGTTCACCGCGTTCCATCGATATCCAACATATTTACGATCAAGTTATCTAGCTAACGATGTCACTGCAGAGATATAGTGGAGCCAGAGACGTGTAAAGAATACGGTCTCAACTTTTAACGTCTACAACATTAGAATCGTCTGCATTACTGACATCAGCCTGACTAACAGTTAACAGGACTAAATTGAAAAATTGAATTTAACAGTTCCTCCTTCAATTGAAAAATGAACTTTAGGAATGAATTAAGTTTAGAAATATATATAATTGGCATTTTTAGTCAAAAATAAATATTTAAAAATCTTTTTCTCTATACATTATGGATATATAGGGGAGAACGTTATCACAATTTCAGCTACATACACGGAACGGTTTTTCAGATCTTTTCGTGAGAAATTTCGTGCCACTTTAGCTACGGGTGTTTTAAAAGTTGCAAAAAGCCTGTTTTAAGTTTGCGATTCTCTGATCTTATGTTAAAACATTAAAAAAATATTATAATATTTAATTATAATTTCGATATTTTATTAGGATTAAAAGTAGAAATACTCAAGAGAAACAAATTCGGTCTTCACGTCGTTAAACTTGCACTACATATAACTACTGCCAAATACGTTTGCTCATCGTCGTGTACACAATAATATAAACAGTCTCAAAGCGTTGGAATTACGCGGAAACGTGTTATATATTGCACGGCCATAATAAGGAAAAACACGAAACAGGAATAAAACTGTCCAATGCAATTGGGAAGGCTGTCAGGAGATGGGCTCTCCATTGATCAGAAAAAGAAAAATAGAATCGTAAAAAGAACGCTTAATGTTTACGCTCGGAAGCGCGGTAAGTGCCTCGAGGGAGAAGCGTTATATTGATTTCGTGTAATGAAGTGTTTCCGAGTGTTCAGTGAAATAAAACTGTTATTGAGAGTGATGACTTAGTAAAAGGCGTCCTTTTTTGAACTTCTACGTACGATATTTTATTGTCGACTGTAAATTGTGAATGACTTAATGTTCCTAAATGACGATTGGCTGCGAGAGAACGCGATGGAAAGTGATTAATTACACAAGTTAAATATTTTGCTTGTTCGTTCAAAAAAATCTAATACAACTAATTTAAATTATAGTTTCTTCTATATATATATATATATATATATATATATATATATATATATATATATTTAATAAATCAGGATCTTCAGGAAAAAAATTATCTCCAGATAATTTTTTTCCTGAAGATGCTGATACTATTTAATCGGCGAAAAGCTTTGAATAAATATATTCATTAAAAGTATTCTTGTTTTTGAAATATTTTTAATTTATTAACTATATATACAAGAAAACATATCACCATATTTAATATATATATATATATATATATATATATATATATATATATATATATATATAATTAACCCCTTTTCTGACAGTTGGAAGTTTTCCAGCCGTGTCTTAAGCCTACTAGAGGATTTTGCCGAGTTGGGAAAGGAGTGCTTTTTAAATAGAAAATATTTGTATATTTAGATGAATTTTATGGCTTGACAATAATGTATGGAGTGATTACTTATGCATTCAAATCATAATATTGTGAGGCAAGCACATAATGGTAGTACTGTAGCTAACCTATTTTATAACTCGATAAAAAAATAATACTAAAACGAGCTCTAAAACACCACATAAAAAAATACAAGTATATTAAGCCTATTGTAAAGAAATAATGTTGTCTTCTAGTTAATTTTGTTCATTGGTAACTATCCTACATTATCGATCATAATGAGGTACATATAAAATTGATTATAAATTAGATTTAAAATTATGTTACTTGGAAATAAATAGGGTGCATATATGGTTTAGGGTAAAGGGTATATATAGGATGTATTCAATGTATATCTGATTAAATACAAATTTGTAGACATCTTAAGCATTTAACAAAATTTTATGTGTTTTTTATGTGTTACGATCAACTACCGATAGCTATAGTCATACTAACGGGGAAAGGGGGGTATTAATAACAGGATATTCTCGACATAGACACTGTATGCAGTAATCCTTTTACGAGCCGTGCTATATGAAAGTCCCCTATGGATATTTCGCCCTCCGGTATCACAATTATATTTAGTGACATTCGGCTGTGTGTTATGCGGAAAGTGTAAGAAGAAAGGAAGATGGTGAAAAGGGAGAATGGTGACTATCTCACAACTCTCCTTGTTAAGAAACACAAAGATAATCCTTAATGAGGAGCATGTATAGTCTAGCATGTAGAGCCGTTATCCACACGAATTCTCCATGAATCCCCGGTGAACGACCGGTGGTACTAGTATGGAAGAATCTTACAGCCTTACCTAAGACCTGGAGTAGTGACCGCCCTTGAGATGAGACGAACTCCTACCATACACTACACTTTTGACCGATTTTCCAAAACTACACGGGACTTTAGAACCTTCATATCGGTCAGGTTTCCATATTTCAATACCTCGTCTATTTAGTTCGATCCTGGTAGTGCAATGTGACCTTTATCCCCTCTCGGTCGGTGTTACCTAAAGGTCGGTGTCTCTCAGAGTCAGGGCATGGTCCTAGGTGGAGGCATGTAATTCCTCCGCCACCTAGGAAGAATCTACCGAACCCAATACTGTAGATGTTGAAAAACCCCTAAATTAGACGTTGAAAAACCTTCACAAAGGATATCCTTCGTCACATTCGCAGCCTTTGTGGAATTTCTTCCTAACCTCGAATAAAATTACATGCAAAGAAATCTTATAATGGTATTACATAAGCTTAAGAAATGCTTCAATTTCATGCGGGGAGAAATAAAATATTTGACCCGAAAACATGTCTTGAAACAAATACCATGAGTATTTAAAATAGAAGTATTACGATTTTGATATGAAGAAACCTTGTTTTTCATTTTTATTTTCAAATAACAAGCTGAATTAAATTTTATTTCGGTAAATATTAATTACAGACCTGACACGAGACGTTTTTTTCACTGTTGCACTCTTTTGGTCATAGATAGTACTAATTGAGTGTTACATAACAGTTTAGGTTATATTATTTTCTGTTATAATCTATGTATAATATTATTGCATTATGTTCAAAATTTTATTATTTTTATAATAAGGTATTATATATTATAATTATATTCACTAGATCTGTCTACGTTACATTTTCTACGTAGCTGCGACAATAATAGTCGTTACTAAATCAAACATTACCAATAGCAACATATGATTGGAACTTAGTTTCTTATTTGCGATTTGTTCATTAACCGCAGTGTTTATTTTAACAGATGTTGCATTGTTGCTGTGTAACAGCTGACTAAACGAATACTTAGTTCGATCAGCTGATTTATTCACGGGAGCATTACAAGTGCTTCCATCAAATTCTTGTAATTAAATAATTAATTAGTTTTGGTAACTCTATATTTGTGTAAAATCTAATTCCAACTCTAAATACTAACTAAATCCCACCCTCACGCTGAGGGCGTAATTAAGTAAAGAGGAACTCATTCTAATATTTTAAAAGCGTTATGCGTTACCTTAGTTAAATAAAAACAAGATAAAGACTTGTAAATATGTTAGTGTGTTTTACGTGCCTAGAGTAGCATTTACAGTTTTGATAATTGTGGTCGGGCTTTTCGGGATGGGTGTTTCATTGTCAACTCAGAATGTAACAGGCCTCTTGGTTGTTAGAGCTATCATCCCAGCCCTACCCTAATCTAAAACAACCAAGAGGTCAGTTACGGCTGAGTTGACGATGTGAAACAGCTCCTGAAACGGTCGTCGTCAGTAATAAGAAAGTAAGTTACTATAGGCAAGGAAAACATACTTAGTATGTTTAACATATTTACAACATACTAACATATTTACAAGTGATTTTAGTTACAAACTAGAGCAAGGGTATATAGGATCAAACAATTAAAAAACATTGGATTTTCGTGAAATATTATTTTGTTAATAATTATTTTTTTGTGATAATTTCATAATTTTTATTATATGATCATTTACTTTGGGTTTGTATGTAACTGAAAGGAAATGTATTCTTAAAAGTATACAAATATTGTTATAGTTAAAATAACGTCCATAGAGCTAATCAGTTGTACGTTTGTGGTTTATACAATTTATAAGCCTTCAGTAGAGATAAGCCTATGTTGTCTTGCATTAATCCTAGCATTACCTTTGTGTATAACTACCAGTGGGATGTCGGATAGGCACCTTATTGTTCCTCCATTGGAGATATCAAGGGAATAACGATTCATTAGTAAGCAATGAATCTTCACCTCTCGATAACAGGGGCAATCAAGCCCCACCTTAATCATAACTACCCCTTTTACCTCACTCCTAGCTCCTGATATTTCAGAGAATTCCCCTAATATAAATATAAAATATTATCTTTTAAAATATTTTGAGAAAATTAAAATAAATGAAGAAATAGTCACGTCTCTTTGACAGAAATGTTGAGTTCTGTTAACATAATCCAAGGTGAAAACGCCAGTGATACTTCGTCAGCAAGTGTTTAATAACGTTGGGTGTTTGTTCTAGTGGATAGAGTGCTTGGCTGGGAAACTAAAGATTCGTTGTTCGATTCCATGAATCGCCAAAGAATGTATGTGTGCATTTAAGGCCCCTCCTCGGATTCATAGTTTGAATATGAGTACTTGAGAGGGCCATGCTTTAGGGGCTACTAATAAAAATGAAGGGTTGGGCTTGAACATTAACTTGGCCTCATTACCTTCTTTCCTTAAATAATGTAAGGCAGCTCAACCTGTCCTTCTCAAGCCATGTGTCATGACTAAATGCTTTTATTTCGAAAGACAAGTATATTTAAAAGATTACTCAGTCGTTTATACTAAAGGTTTCTCGTTTAAAAACTAAAACTCTGTTGCTTCAGAAGTTATAATATTTATAACTAAATATTGTTTATAAATATAGAAATCATTTTGTAGAAGTTTTACTTTAATTAGTTTGTTAAAACAGTTTTAATTACGTTCAAACAATTGAAATGTGTTAATTTTTCAACCTTTTCTACAAGTCTTCTACGCGTCTTCTCATATTAATTTATAGTTTTATGAAATTTTTCTTTTAAACTTCAGCTTTTCATTAATTTCTAAATCTTCATTTGTTCATAGTTTATAATAAAAAAACTCATAATAAAAATAATTGAAAGAAAATATTGTTTTAAAAACTGTAACAGAGTAAACTAAGAACGACTGGGATGCCTAACAATGAAATAGTCACAAAGAGGCTTATTGGTCTAACCATCTGACGGGACCCTGGCTTAGGCTTCTGTAACCACTCTACTTTGGCGTTTGTCGTTTTATATTTGTATATTCAAGACATCAGTACGATAAAGGAATACAAATTGCTCAAGTTTCAATGATAACAGCTTCAGATAAATGTTTCTTTAGTGAAATGTAAGTGTTAAATGAAAGTGTTAAAGTCTTATGTTATGTAATTCCATTATTATTCTATTACCGTTTGAATCATATTAAAATAGTCTCTTTGACATTAATTATGCAATCTTGGTTTCCATTTCTGTACCTTTCTGCCTTAGGGCCAACTCATCCCATTTACAAACTGCTGTACATATCTCACTGTCTTACCTTTCTCTGTTTTATTTCTTAACAAACCCGCTTCCATCTCTTAATCCACTCTAAGTAACCCGATGTTATACTTTTCTCTGCTCGGTTCAATATTTTCCATCTCTTAACAAGCCTGTTCACATGTCTTCCAAAAATGCATTTACTTTATTTTCCTGGATCAGTATGTTTCGATGAAAATTCCGGTATCGGTTGCTTGTTTTATAATATATTTAATGTAACTAAAACTTTTGTTCCTGAATTCTATTTAGGAATTAAAATATTTTTTACTTAACATAGTCTTATATTCATGTACTAATTTACTAACATATTTTAATTGAAAATGTTTATTAATCTTTGTTTTTTCAAGTGATTCGTAAAAGTTTATAAAATCCATTTTTTATACGTAAAAGCAGTGAATGATAAGACCATTATTTCATAGTATTTAGACACAACAGCGCATACTTAAATCTGCATCTTTTTATTAGTAACGACTTTATCTCCTCCTAAACAAGCCACCTCCCTTTTTAAGCCCTCCCGTTATACATTTCTAGCTTCTCCTTTCTCCACTTTAGCACGGCAGAGCCTATTTTGGTTTTACGAATCTTCCTCTTTAACACAAAGTTTTCCTGTTTCACCATTTATTATCCAGCATCTAACTCTGGCTACGTTCCTATCTCGCACCTCAATCTCTTCCTCAGTGACGTAGTACAATGTATGCCTGCAAAAATATTACTTTGAAACCGGAAATTACAGCGATTAGTTTATTATCATCTTATGACAAACGTAGGGAAAGAGAAATTGTAATCAACTTTAACAACATTCTCCCATAAATAAGTTCATTAATGTTATTAAGAAACCTATGCGTGAAATATCTTTTTTACAGATGTTTGTTATTTTGTTGACCTCTAGTTGTAAATGTTTTTCTATTAGTAAACCCAAAAGTTTCAAGATCTGCCTACACTTATTAGTGCCACATATGTGTAACGTAGCTATGTAGAACTGTAGGGTGATGAAAACACTGGTTTGAATAACGAGCTTAACACAGGTTAATGTGAATAATTTTGAGCCCCAAATTTTGTTGGTACGGTTTTTTTTAAAATTTAGTACCACTGGTCTGTATCGATATAATGTTAGGAAAAATTACAGCATTTGAATTTTTCATTTTCGGTTATTAGTCTTTTTTAAGTATTTATTTTACGGGATTATTATAACAGGTTGGCTTAAAACAAGCATTTAAAAATAACTATAAAAATTATATCTATTGTTGAATCAATTAAGTATTACATTGATTATTTAAAAAATGTAAATCTATCTTCACCACCAAGAGCGCTATCTTTAGGCTACATCAGTAACTACTTCAATTAACCTAACAACTCTAACGGATTCCTATAGTGTCATATTACCCTCCATATCTAATTATTTGGAATAATACATTGTGGTTGAATAGTAATAAATAAAACGAAAAAACCTCTAACCACAAATGTTTTTATTCCAACTTGATGGACATTTAAGCTACCGTCCTCAGAGACATGACAAACCACACTGCCTAACGGAACATAGTTTCCTTACTTATAATATGCTTCAAGTAGAGTTATACTGTATTGGTAGCAGAAATGTCCATCAGGTTAGAATTAAAATATTTTTGATGAGAGGCTTTAGTGTATTATTTAATACCCATAATGTACTCATGGACTGTAAAGATGAAGCCAATATGTGTTGTTCCGGATAGTATAAATAATTATTCAGAATTTTATTAAAATTTATTCTATATTTTATAATATTGTAGTAATTATAATTTAGATCTTTTCAAATAAATAAGAACAACAATAACAACTTTTGACAACTCACACACACTAAAGTTTACTCACTATTTATGAGAAAAATTAGGTTCCGTTGTGAACAAAATACTTGGAGAAAAACTAGATGGAATCCTGTAATGTGAAAAGGTAAAAAGGGACGTGAATGGATAAATATATAGAAAGTAAGCAACGGCAATGACGTCAAGACTCGTTCGCAAAGGTCAGGAATATCCTTCCACAGTGCCTGGGTCACAGTTTCTGTCAGTCAGATGTGGTTCAGTGGGTAAACTACTGGGGCATGAAAGTAGGACAGAAGTTTTAACTTTCTACTTCTGGAATCTTTAGGACGTACCAAAAGTGCAACAAGGATTATGACCATGGAGAATATGGGCAGAAATACTAAAGTTGGTGTTTAATGAAATTCTTAAATTGCGATTTATTGTCCATTACAAATGTGATTAGTCTGCACCCTAATAGTAAAAACTAGAATGGTGCAAATATAGTAACAATAATATAGAACACCGGTTTTACCGAGGGTGAAATATAAATTTGCGAACTTAAAACTGGAAATGTATTCAGAAGTTTGCAAATATTTTACAGGAAAGTAAGAATTTTAACATACCCTTTTAAAACAAGAGACGATATGCCTTGTTAGCAAGTGGAAAATAATTTAGAGACAGAGAGAAACAAAATATGCAAATTGGGTTGTGCGCCATTTGGGAATCTGCTAGAGGATGAAAATGGTTTCTAAGAGGTGAGTAGAAAGAGAGTGGTAGGAAAAAAGTATAAATTTCTTATAAAAACGGGATTCGAAAATAGAAACAAGAAAACAAATGTTATTAATTATAGTAACATGTAATAAATAATCTTAAATGAATTACAACGGAACAAAGTAGTTAATAATAGCTTTTACAAAATTATTAAAACATAAATTATTGATATATTAAAATTGTATAAATTTTGTTTTAAATTGTATATCAACATAATTAAAATGTGTTTTACGTCCAAAGCATACGTCCAAATATGTATTCCAGGATTTGTAGGCGCTGTTAATCTAATGAGTGATAAATAATTAATGAAATGTAGTGACAAATAAATAGCAAATTTAAAATATATCGATTACACAAAGTTCACATTACTCCTCACTGAGATTAGATTTGCTACAACCTGATGGACATACGTATTGTAATCTATCATATTAGCCTATGTTTAGATTTGCTTATTTGTGACAGTATGGATACTATCTGATAATAGTATAGAGTAATGTAATGTTTATGAAACCAATGTATTTTTTTGATCTATCGATAAATCAGTAAACAGATTACCAACTTTGGAAAACGGCGTAAATAAAAGTCGATGAAATAAAATGTATTTATTCTTGTAACAAAAATATTGCAATAATATATATATATATATATATATATATATATATATATATATATTTATATACTTTCCAACACTCTCATAATACACACACACGCCCACACACACACACACGCCCACTCACACACACACACACACACACACACACACACACACACACACACACACACACAAACACACACACTCATGCAAGCACGCGCGCACACACACACACACACACACACATATACACACACACACACACACACACACATATACACACACAAATACACACGCACGAGCGCACACACACACTCGCGCGCGCTCGTGAACTCACACAACCATTAGATATACGTTTTATTTTATGTGTAAGTTTCTTTGTAAAAACAACAAAAGTTTAAACAAATTCTATGACCATCATAGATTTGCTAAAATTATTAGCAATAATAAATATTTTTGAAAACTACAATTATGTGAATTTTAATTTACGAAATATTTTTGATATAAAATTCTCTCTTTTTCCAAATGTTTGTGCATAACGTCGTTGTAATTACGATATTTATTCATGATCAGTACTTTGTTAATTTTCTCTGTTTTACATGCAAACAACCTTT
>JBAIZL010000008.1:13210787-13295787 GCA_036971475.1 Prosapia bicincta
AATTAATTTTTTTATTAAATACCAACTGCACGCAGAACCGTTCATGAGGATTTTTTAAATGTAATAAATAAATGTAATTTGATATAATAAAAAAACGTTACTATGGTAGTCCTGGATTCTTACTGAGTATTTATTTTTTTAAAAAGTTAAAATAAATAGATATGTATTATCTGTGAAAAATATTGGACTAATATTAAAATTTTAAAACATTTTTCCTAATAAAATGTTTAACAATAAAGAGGGAATCACTAAATATTTGCGAATAGTTGGCTGCTTTTCCCCGTTAACAAACCATGAATCACGAGTACTGAGCCCGTTATTTGGTGTAAATTTATACTTTAATAAACCCTTGCTTTCTGTAATTAGAGAAATACCCAAACAACATTTCTAAGGCTCTATCCGTGATGTCAATTAATATGTCTTAAAAATTTTAAGAGCTTCGCCCGTCTTTGAAAATCGTAAATATCTCGTTTAAGCAGACATTTTATAATCGTTGCTTATTTTTTCACTTTGCTGTCATTTAATTCACTACAACCTTGTTTTATTCTAATTTCTTTTTAAATATAAAGGAGGTAAAATATTCGTAGTGTTTTGCCAAGCAATAAGGGTTGAAGCCATCCATCATGCTGAGGATCGATAGAATGGGGACGGCGACGTTGCCACACACACTCCCGAGAGAAAGGATGCGCCAAGGAAATTAATATTTTGAAATATTAATGTCAGGATGGGTCTGTATATTATTTTCTCTTACCAGACATTTTCTTTAAAGATTAAAAAATTCTGTATAAACGAATACCCCTTGAATGCGGTGCGACATAAAATGTGTCTTTAATGCGCGGAAAGCAGATGAGTACAAATAACATGTGTATTATCTTTTGTAATCATATCTTATGACAAGGAAAAGCAAAATTCTGAAATTAGACAGGCATAAATTTAAAGAGGAAAAACAATAAAATTCTATATTTAGATTTATAACGAAAGCACTGTTTTATTAAAATAGGACTAAAAAATGTTTCCATCTTAAATAATATCCTGCAGTAAACTACAAATGCTACTCGCCTCATATAATTTGCTGAATGAAGGGGTTTTCCCCAGAGCAAGGATTATAAAGAAACGGATAGTACTTGTAAACTCTGTATAGCCTACTTTATGAATGAATGCTGTATAGCTAACGCTTACGTAATTCCGCCATTTGCTTTAAGAACTCTTTCCGTTTCAACGCTATATTGTTTGTATATTTTCAACAGGCGTTTTGTGAATTTTCTTTTGAACTGAATACATCATATAGTTGGGTATGACTATTTTTTCCACGGGGGAAAAATCTTCTCGTCTCTCTTTAACACTCGGTGGAGATTATTATTTTAGCTCAAACTGAGTGGTAACATATGATTTCATGCAACAGCTGATTTTATGTTGCAAGTTATGTTGCACAACAGCTGTTTCATTATTCACAGCAATGTTACATTATTTATTGTACATTATTAAGTTAAAATATTACTATTCAATATTTTGTATCATTTATTAAATATAATCTATATTAATTACTATTTCGATAAATCTTACTACAAGAAATTCAATACAATGTTAAAGGGTTTTGTATCCTAATTAATTACAATTTTTGTACCTTTCGGTTTTTCTATTTAATATTCTATTGACAATAAATAAATAAAACACTTAGATCGTTGGAATGAGAAACAATAGTTTTTATGAAACAAAAATTGTGTGTATAAGTTCAATAAACTTTTTAATTGTATATTTATCGTTTCGCATAAAATGGGTAAAATGAGAAAAAAGAAAACTTTTTGATAGGTTAGGAGTAAATTTTTAAAGCTGAATGTAGGTTTAAAAACTGATGTAAATGTAAACAACAGGAATAAGTTGATCTTGATGTTGAATAAATAAAGACACTGGAGGAAATCTTGTTTTTTCTATAAATATACAAATTTGCATTACTCAACCAAGACAAAAAAATTTTTCGACTTCTCACTCCAGTTGACAAAAAAATTGCTGAAGCGATTTATGTCTGTAATCTATAACGTCTGACAGATCAATGGTCCATGGTCAAGGTCATTGGCCCATAAACATCTGTCTTTATTTATGCCGTAAGTATGGAGTGTTTATAAATATCCCTTATAAAGCACAGACGTCTTGTGCGTGACAAATCAGAAAAAAACACTCTTATCAATAACAACAAACTGATGACTGGCAGAGCGAAGATAGAAAACTGATTCTCCCGATACCACTTACGCACCTGATCTCGATCTGAACGGAGGGAATTCTTGAATAACTAGTGCGCCTGGAACTGAGCCTATATACAAAAGCTAATAACTTCGAATTATAGATATTGAACTTCGAATTATCCATAATTGTTTTACATTGATCGCATATAAAGGTCTAGAGATCAACTCAAAACGTTGAGTTAGCCACTTTGAATTAAACACATTAGAATTAGAATTATATAAGCCAAGTTCGACTGTAGGCTTATATAAATTAACAATTATTAAATAATAAAATTTCAACTTATATGATACAATAAATAACGTAACATAACCTACTTATTAAAACAGCTGCTCTACAACATAACTTATAACATAAAATCGGCTGTTGTATGAAATCTTATGTTAACAGTTAATTTAAGCTAAAATATGAAGTGTATCCCGTGACAAATT
Organism: Prosapia bicincta; assembly: GCA_036971475.1. Lineage (NCBI taxonomy): Eukaryota > Metazoa > Arthropoda > Insecta > Hemiptera > Cercopidae > Prosapia > Prosapia bicincta. The sequence continues at coordinate 13,213,457 of JBAIZL010000008.1, forward strand.
GGATTATTTCTCTCCCGTGCAAAACATACTCATACCCAGCGACAAGAAGTATTCCTTCGCTACTGCTACTTTATGTTTTCATCAGTACTATTTATTCAATGGTAAACAACGAGCCAAACAAATCACTGGAGCTTAAAGACAACTGCAGGATCGTACTTTTATCGATTGTATGAAGTAGAATGTGTTGAACAGAAGACTGACCTTTGTAAAGGTAATTAAATTGAAATATCTGCGCAATGGAGAACCGGTCAATGGACAATAGCTTACTAGCGGACAAGCAATTACTGCGGTCAATATGAACTCACATTGTGCAGAGCTGCCAGGAAAGCTAATAAAAATTATTCTGAACAGCCTTTATCTTTGTTCTTTTGTTATTTGACAAATTTAGTTTTAAAAACACGTGAAGGGAGTAAAATCGTAAGAATAAAACTATATAAAACCGCAGTTTATATAAGAACTCACTTTTAACGTCTAATATAAGATTTTCAGGTATTAATCTAGATATTATTAAATACAAAATAAATGCATCAATATAAATACTGAGAAGATCACAATTAGTAATTTTTATGTAAATAAGAATATTAATTAGAGTTTTTAAACGTATTAAATATAATGATTGAATTACCGTGGGCTTATAGCTTCAGATACATTGTAATATTCTTGCATTTATCTCGTGGTTATAGTTTCTCAAGAGGATTCATAACCTGTTTATATTTTAGTGTTTTCTTAAAGCCAGTATTGCGGAGTGTATATCTCAAAGGGGTAGAGAATTTATCACGTGCTAAGTGTGGAGAATGCTGAGCACGCCCACTTTAACTCCGTACAAATTTAATAAATAACACGGTAAATGCTTTTGAAACTTTTTTTTCTCAAGGATAAAAGGGTTCTCCTCGATAAAGTAGGCCTATTAATAATTTCAAGAAGTATTTCCTACTTCGAAACATTTGCTTTAAACTTTTACATTTATTTAAAATAAAATTTAAATTCACTTTGGTCTCTGTATTTTGTTTGTTAAAAAACAAATTACTCTAAAATATCAAGTGCTTTAGTGAGTTTTATATGTCTTATGCTTGTTTAAGTGATGACGTCATCCTTTAACTGTTTTTGGTATTTTGTGGTTTATGGTAGAACCAAAGGTACATATTTTAAAAGACAAGATTTTTTAAAGCATCAAATGTGCAATCATTGCCTGTAAAATACAAGAAATATACACCGGTACAAAGCTTATCTTACAATAAACATACTTTCTTTGAGATTAAAGGCTATCCTATATTTGATTAAAGATTTTGTATTGTGTATTTATTCTCAGTATATAAGGAGGTTATGTTTATTGAATATAAATGAGAAGGAACCAGTTTCGAGTTTTAATTATGTTTTAAACTCTATCGAAAGTAGTTACATTCTATATTTTTAACATTACTGGCTTAGATACTGAAAATATGTCATAGATAATACAGAGTTGTAATAGAACTAGTAAGACGTAGGAACTGCGATTTAATTACTATGAAAAATAAAAGAATATACCTGAAAATCGCAAGAAATTATATTAACTCTAAGATAAACGCAAAAGTAGAAGTCACTACGATTGTTTACGAAATGCTTTCACCCACGGAAGTTAACAGAGAGGTAAATAGCTTTACGCAAAGTACGTAATCAGATTATGTAAAAATCCTTCCGAGGCGTTCCCGAGAGTGATTTACATAAATAACAGCTGTTGATCAACGTCACGGCAAGGCGTCTAAGTTTGCATACATCAGGCCAATTTGCGGTGCGTCGATGTATTACTGTAGCCTACCTACTTACGCTAATAGTGGTAGTTATTTACGTAGTTTAAATTTATAGGAGTGTCTTATAATTTTAAGCGTGAGCAATTTTGTGCAATTAATTTATGTCGAATATTTAGAAGTACTAAAAATAAACAGAGAAAATAATTTTAAAACTGGAAAAAAATTCTTATAAAAATATCATACTTTCCTAGTAAAAACTTATATTTTTAAAAGATTTTACACTGTTTAGGTGATTAGTTTTACGATAGACGATTTTTTTTCTTTTAAATTAAAAGTTTTTTTGGTGCCCCTGAACAATTTATAGGGAAACATTTTTGGGTCGGCTACACGCTAAAATAGACACGCTTTAACTTAAATTAAGATTTAACAAATAATTACATACAACAGCTGATTTTGTATTTTAGGCTATCTAGTAGAACAGCTGTTTTATCACGTAGGTGTGTAACTTTAATTTAGTTTACATCTAAATGTATACAAATCATTACGTCTCAGTTTATAAGAAATTTTTAACGTCTGCTGCATCGCTTTTACTTTCCGTCCGTTTGGACGTTGTATATTATTAATATTATCTTTAATCTATATCTATGGATTACGTTTAACGATTCTTGTCGTTTTCATGATCATTGCTAAAAATAAATTGCAAGAGGTTTATCCAATATTCACTTTTACATTGGTTTTTCAATACAAAACCATGTAAAACTCGTTCTTATAAACTTTTTGTCAGAATTCGGTTACAATAATCTAGCGAAGATTATGGGGCTCCTGCCCCAGGAAAATATTTCTGTGTCGGTTAAAACTAACAACATTCTTTCTGCAGTTAGAACTTTCCGAGACATGTAAAACATTCTTGCAGAGATAAGAACATTCCTGCCCCGGTTACAACATTCCACCGCATGTAAAACATTCTTGCAGAGATTAGAACATTCCTTTCCCGGTTACAACATTCCGCCACATGCACAGCTTTCTTGTGAAGGTAAGAACATTCCTGAACAGGTTCATTAACATTAAGGTTACAACATTCCACCGCATGTAAAACAGTCTTGCAGAGATTAGAACATTCCTTTCCCGGTTACAACATTCCACCGCATGTAAAACATTCTTGCAGAGATAAGAACATTCCTGCCCTGGTTACAACATTCCACCGCATGTAAAACATTCTTGCAAAGATTAGAACATTCCTTTCCCGGTTACAACATTCCGCCACATGCACAGCTTTCTTGTGAAGGTAAGAACATTCCTGAACAGGTTCATGAACATTAAGGTCACAACATTCCACCGCATGTAAAACATTCTTGCAGAGATTAGAATATTCCTGCCCTATTTACAACATTCCGCCACATGCACAGCTTTCTTGTGAACGTAAAAACATTACTGTCCCGGTTACAACATTCCACCGCATGTAAAATATTCGTGCAGAGATTAGAACATTACTGCCCCGGTTACAACATTCCACCGCATGTAAAACATTCTTGCAGAGATTAGAACATTACTGCCCCGGTTACAACATTCCGCCACAACTAAAACATTCTTGGGCAAATTAGGATAATCTCTAGAGGTTTGTACATATTATATTTTAACCTAAAATTAAACAACAAACTTTAATATAGGTTGATATAGAACTACGAAGAATGTCATAAAACTGAAACACCACTCTAATCTACGATCGTTCCTGCATTATTTTACTTAATATAATCAATATAAAAGTTTTTGAAGAAATTTGTAAACACATTTTACTTATAGCTTTTATTATTTTGATATATATGTATTTTCTACTCTTATAATATATTTAATTCAATTAAACACAGTTAAAATATAGTTTGTTAAGCATTTTGTTTTCATCCAGCATGTAGAAGGGGAATACAGTAAAGGAATTTGAGAATAGTCGTTTGGAAGATATCAATATATAATCAAAGCTTATGAAAGTGAATTGATCGAAGCAACTCATTACGAGAGATGTGCATTTGTAGACGAAATCGCTCAGATTAGCCTACAGAATTTAATCTCCGACGTTGATTTAAGTTTGACAATAATTGCGACTCGTCTGGTAGAAATAAGCTGTTTAGTAATGTATCAATCGTATTTAACTTGGATTTTACACCGTCCCCAAATGCTTTTGATTTCTTGTATAATTGATGACGTTTAATTATCCGATGGAGTTTACAGAGCATTCTGGTGATTAAATCAGCAACGTCGCAGTTTGCTTTTGTTAAATACAGAACCTCATCGTGACCTAATTCTATTGGTCTTACACCTACGTCGAGACGAAACAATTAACGATAATTTTCAAAGAAATAGGTTGTGATTTAACGTGTTGTATTAAAGCCAAGAAAAAAAATATTGTGAAATGAAAATCGTTTACATTTCCAATATCTTTGCTTTTCAGTATTTATCCTAATTCTTTTTGATAATAATCAAAACTACGATACATTAAAAAAAATTATACAACTATTGGACCAATTAAATCACTATTAGGAAGAAAAGAGTACAAAATGATAATGAAGAACGCTATATGAAACAATATATATTGGATGCAATATATATATATATATATATATATATATATATATATATATATATATATATATATATAAGTTATATTAAAACAATATATATCCATAGAATGCAAATACTTCTGACCTCTGCGAATATTATATGGATATTAAGAAAACATTGATATGTTTGATAAATACGGTTGAATTTATTACCTATCGTTTTCAATGCAAATAAAATATTATTAATTTTTCATCAAATGTAGTTGTGTTCTTATTTATTCATATGATTTGAAGGCTGGGGTCGGTCGCAGGGCGTTAAAGAACAATATTCGATTAAACGGTTTAAAAAATTACATTTCCTACAAATATACTAAATGGAAAACAGAGATTATTATTTAAATAAAACATAGTTTAACGATTTCACGGGATAATAACTACAGCATTTTGAAAATAATAAAAGGTTATCCAAATTGAAAAGATATGACTCATTTATATCATTGTTACATTCATATTTAAATGGCAAACATGATATAATATATATATATATATATATATATATATATATATATATATATATATATATATATATCTTGATATTTTACGGTTATCCATTGTTTTTCCGTTGCACTGACTTTATGAAGTTAATATATTACTATTGTAAGTAATTTTTCCAACATTAAGTGCAATAATTTTACCTTGAGTGATGAAAAATTACTTACAATAGTAATATATTAACTTCATATATATATATATATATATATATATATATATATATATATAAGGTAGTAGATTCATTAGGCTCCTACACCATTACGGGTAACCTAGCTAGTGTATATATTTATCTGTGTGTGTGTGTGCGCACGCTTTTCCAATAAGTTGGAGGAAAAAATAGGATTGGACCTTCGATCTTACAAACCCTACAACATTTTAAAAAAACCTCATGTTAGCTCCAGCTCGGGGTTTTGACTCTTCAGTATTATTTCATGACTACATGCTCTAGCTGTGGTAAAAACCAAAAACCTTTAAGTCAAACTTCTTTCAGCCACTCATTGTCGTCCCCTGGGATCACCGTTAGGGATTACTTCAGGGGGCAACGTGACCAACATCAAATGCTGTTTCAACTTGTCAAAACATTTTAGTAAATTACGTGTTCATTTGGTTTCTTACTCAGTTTGGCTGTATTCTACCAAAACGGTGTAAGGTTGTTAAAAAAACAGCTGATACCAATGCAGTTGGTATCAACCTCTAATCGAGGAAAACTTAAAAAATATCTGCATAGCTGACCTTTTTGCTGATATGAGCTATGTGAAGTTTTAAGAATACAATAAAGTGAACTACAGTACTATGTAACAATAGTTACCAGTGTGTCAAGGTGGATGTCAGCTGGAACCTTGCCTAGCCAATAATACCAGTTACAGATTGGGTTAACGCTAGAGACATACAACCAACGTTAAGCTCGAGATAAACGAAATAGGTTCGGACACAGACAAAGGCCGAGGGTATTGTCCCGGAATACTTAATCTATGCCTCCCTTTGTATTAAGTTATTTCGGGTATCAAAGTTCCACAAAGGATTTACGGAATGGTATTAGAGAAAAGCCTTCACAGAGAGGACTTCACAATTATCCTTTAGTAAGTGTTGTTAAACTGTTTATTTTAGTTTTAAGTGTTTATGTTTAGTGCAAAATATTTTATAAGTTTCACTATATATTTTACGTTTATGAAAAACAGGCAATGAATACTCTCAAGTTATAAGTTAGTTTATATATTTGTGTATTATTCTATCCTTCCTGTCTGGTTTCCTCATTGTAAAATATTGTATTCTATATCTGGGCACATTCTCCTCTCTTCATACTTTTTTTCTTCCGTTCCTAAAATCATCACTACTTTATTGTATGTTGCTGTATTGCTTGTGAAATAGTTTACAGTTCTTAATTACTGATTTAAACTTGGTAAATCTATTATTTATATTAATATTTTGAGTTTAATTTTGTTTAAGTTTAAAACACTTTTACTACTATTTGGAAGTAAATCCTTTGAGTATTATAGAGTATTGTAGAGCGTTTAGAAGCGTTGAGAAAACCAAAAATATATATAATGATCATTGATTTTAACGTTTTCTAGTAACTACTACCAACGAGCCATTGTATTCTGAATGCGTCACTTAAATTAGTACTTTGGTCTGTACATACTTGTAAGAGAAGGTAAATAGTTGGAGTTGTTCAAAATGTCTTAAGATAAATATGAAAAATGAGAATATTTCGTAAAGTTAAAGAGAATCGAGGTACATTAAACTTTCCGAAGGGAGGCTTGATTGACATACATCCTTAATTGTTAGTACAGTACATTCTAAATAAACAGAATGTTGTTCAATATATTTAACCATTCCAAAAGTACTTTAAACAAGTTGCGAACCTATTTATCTTGGAGTTTTTAGTAATGTATTCTTACTGCCCGATGACGTGGGGAGGTTTATCAGGCTGCGTGTCCAACGCTCTCTGGGTTTGTGATTCGGTACTGCAAATTTGTTTATCACAAAAGGGTTAGTACAGAATGTTCCAATAACCTCAACTCTTTTCGTCCAACACTCTGAAAAATCCACAAGAATTGGATTAGGTGAAATTTAGGTAGACGTTTAAGACAGACAGAGTAAGGCAGACAAGAATATGGTTAAAATATTGTTTGTAATAAATAATTCAATAACTTAAATACATTAAATATTCAGAAGGCTCAAACCTTACAAGCCTGTAGAAATAATGTAGTAGAATATAAACCTAATGTTAAACAATTGAGGCAGACTTTATCAGTTATCATCAGTACTTGAGCTGGTCACCAGGATGCCTTGGTGTTCAAAGCAACGGTCCTAAAGCAGGTTATCTATAATGTTGTTAAACAGTATTTGTATTATGTCATGACCTTGCATCGGTTTATCATCAGCTATCTAAAGGGTGTAACTAAGTAACTAAGTTAAAAAACAAATAACGGATTACAGAAAAATCTCGTTATATGAATACTTTTATTAGTAATTATATACCTTTATCTATTTAATTATTGGTTATTTCTTTTAATGTGATATTGGGCGGGTGTTTGAATAATATTAATATTGATACTGTGTTCATTAAAAAAAAAAACTGTTCGTAGTTTGTTCTTTCAGTGTTTTTATTTTGTTTTACATCAATTTTGTTTCTTTTATAACTGCAACAATATCTATAGTTTGTTATCGAGTTTACATGTTCGTTATGTCTGACTATTTGCACAATATGAATTTTATTAATAATTACAACTTAGTGTGCGTATACCTGGTACTTGGAGGTTATGCTGCAAGTTTTTATAGTTTGTTATTAGTTCTAAATGGTATCTTGTTTTTGTTCAATTGCGCTTGAGATCTAGTTTCTAATTTTTTTCGATTTTTAAATTCCTTTTATTAGCCCACTATCTGTCTCTCTCTCTCTCTCTCTCTCTCTCTCTCTCTCTCTCTCTCTATATATATATATATATATATATATATATATATATATATATATATATATATATTAATCACTTTAACATTAGTTTACTACTATCCGAACTTTATATATATCTTGTACAAAGTTTCAATCGTTAATAAAATGCGATTGTATCAGCCAATCAAGTTCATAATAATTTTTTTTTTAAATTTATAGTGGATGACAATTATTGATGTTAATACAGTTCAATAATTACATTATAAAGATTTGGGAAGTCTAGTTCAGATTCGAACTGAGCATCTTCATGTTCGAAGTCTAGCGCTTTTTGGCACTGAGCCAACTTACGACAGCTAGAAATGAACTTCTAAAAAATTAATATGAAAAGCCTCTATTGTATAACCTCAGATTGTTACCACGGCTACCATACAATATCATATATAATGGCATGATATACTATTACACCTAGAATTAAAAATGAAGAAAAAGAATAAAATAAACAAATGCATTTAATTAACCTTACCGAACTTTGGCTCACAAACGGACAATGTGAGAGGAAAGGGAAAAGAAACTACACCACAATGCAAGTAACGAAAAAAAGAAAGCGTATATAAAGTAAGAAAAAAGAAATATTAATACACCATACGTACAAAGGAAAATGGAAAATTGCTAGGAAATTCGTTTTATATTTTGCCACTTAATATTGTTATTCTGACATATTCATATGCATACTTATTTTAATTGTAGTTATAAAATACAATAAACTAAAATAAAAGTTTTATTTGTTGATTTAAGTAGGAATTAACTTGAAATAAAACTGGTCTCATTACACCAACGAATAATATTCGTTGCATCCTTCCTTCAGGCACAAGTTTTGTCATTGGCACTTTAGTTCTTGCTTGCACTACTCATAACGTCACACCACACTAGTTGATGGTTCAGTCTTCGTCAGTCTTCCCACCATCTGCTGATTGTCGTGCAGTTGGAGAACCCGTGTCTTCGGATGGAGCTAAAGTCTCTCCCTATGTTTTTGGGTTTTCTTCTTGATTATCTCTGATATCTTTGAAATATTCAGATCTCGATTAATAAGCTATCGATGACATCACCAAGTTCGGTCGAATGTCAAGGTGATGCTGACAGTTTTGTTTTGATGCTAAGGGTGTTGTTCACTACGGGTACCTCCCTGAAGGCGCCACAGTCAACCAGATTACTACATTGAAGTACTGAAACGTCTGAGAAACGCCGTCCGACGCAAAAGGCCAGAACTGTGGATATTATTACTAAAACTCGGAGGGATCTTATCGGTGTAGAGCACTTAGCTGCAGCCTTTGTACTCTCTTCCCATCCCTACCACAGGACTAGCTTAGTGGATACCTACATCTTTGCAGAAATTAAGTACCCACCTGGTGCTAAATCTTCTGATATACTCTGGTGTACATACCTACCAGCCAAACTACTTTCTCATTCCAGCTCCCAAAGCAGGACACTCACAGAGTACGTGGATTGGGCTTTCCTCTTGGTCCTCGTTGCATCTCTTGCACACAGGGGACCTAGATCTTCCAATTTTGTATTGGAACCCCCTCAGATTCCCATGGCCTGTAACCAGCTCTACAGTAGCTCTGAGTTGATGTCTACTTAAGGAGAGTAGTTCTTTGCCCCACAAATCTCCTGAGTAACCCCACAGTACCTTGGATTTGTTACACCCCAAGGTTACATTCCATTCTTCCAGGCACAACCTGTCTATATGTGCCGTGATCCTCTTGCGCCCCTCCTGAGGCGGCACGCCCACTGCCCTCAGCAACGGTCCTTGAGTTATACACCCTTGTTTTGCTAAGGCGTCAGCTCTATCATTCCCTATCCAGCCAGAATGTCCTGGAATCCAGGTTAGGTTGAGTGAATTATACTTACTCAGCTCTGCTAGAGAAGCTATAGTCTCAGCCTCCAGCCTAGAGCTGGTACTAGCCTAACCTAAAGCCTTCAGAGCTGCCTGACTGTCCGAGCAAATCCAGATGGTCTTGCCCCTCCTGCCAGACCCTATTATTTCCTCAGCACATAGTTTGATCGCGAGCACCTCCCCCTGGAAGACAAAGTTGTAGTCCTCCAGGCGATGACAAAATCTGTCTTGGTGTCTCGGTCCACTAAATCCTGCTCCCACTCCTTCCTTCATCTTGGAACCATCGGTGAACCAGATTTCACCATGTCTCTGTCTATACTCCGCCCATGCCTCTCTTGTAGGAATATGGATTTTGTAGTTTCCTTTTTCCCTTTTAAGAGACAGTATCTTATCCTGAGGTTCTATCCAGAGCTCCTTCAGTGAATCCCCAAATAGCTGTCTATGACGTTTGCTACTTGTCTTCCACTGCCCGGTACAACTTAGCCGGTATGCAGTTTTCATTGCCTCTATCCTAATTTGAAGACTCAAGGATGGAAAACCCAACATAACCCTCATGACCGCACACGGTGTGCTTCTCCTTGTAGCTGTTATGCCTCTAAGGAAGAGCCCCTGCGCGCGGTCCAGCATTCTTTTACTTGTTTCTTTCTGTGCCCTGTCCCACCAGACGATTGAGGCAAAGACCAACCTCGGCACCACAATGGCGGAATAAATCCAGTTCATCTGACGTGGACCCAAACCCTCGTGCCTATTGCTCCTCTGCATTGCCAGAAAGTAGCTATGGCTTTTTTGCACTTATCCTCCAAGTGCTCACGCCAGAGTAGCTTCCTAATCAGAATAACTCCCAGATATTTAGCGCTCTCAACGTAGCTTATTTTGGTATTACCAACTTCCATCATCTTCAGCGATTTAGTTTTATATCGCCTAGTGAAGATGAGTGCCACAGATTTCTCTCCTTGAATGCATAGTGCATTCTCCCTGCACCATGCTTCTGTTACCTTGAGTGCCTCTTGAAGCAGGCCTTTGAGGACCTCTTCAAATGGCCCCCTAACAAGGATAGCTATGTCATCCGCATATCCTACCACCTTGACACCCATTCCACTGAGCGTCCTTAGTAGGCTCCACAACAAAGGGCATAACACTCCACCCTGCGGGCAGCCCTTAGAGACCATCCCATTTATCGTGCACCCCATCCAGGATGCAGTACTTATCCGGTTTTCCAAGGAACGCATAATCCAATTTATAATTCCACCAGAAATCCCGTGATCCATAGCGGCTCTCTTGAGGGGCAGTCTAGAGGTACTATTAAAAGCCCCCTCCACATCAAGAAAAGCCCCAATACATATCCACTTGTTGTTGATCTGACCCTCAATAAAGTCCACGACCGACAACAGCGCAGTCTCCATTGACCTACCAGTTCGGTAGGCGTGTTGGTCCTGATGAAGCGGACACTGCTTCAAAGGTCCCTCCTTCAAATAATGGCCCACCAGCCTTTCCAATGTCATTAACAAGAAAGATGTAAGGCTGATAGGTCTGAAGTCCTTTACCTCTGTGTAATCTTTCCTCCCCGGTTTGGGGATAAAGATAACTTTCGTTTTTAGCCATTGCCCGGGCGTGTAACCCAAGGCAACACAGCCTCTGAGTAATCCTGTCAGTGGCCCTATTATTTCCTCCAAGCAATTTTGTAGTAGTAATAATATTAATCTAATCCAAAAGACAGAATCGCCTCTCTGACCTTTGCGCTGAGATCACCTGCGCAGCAATATTCCAGTCTGCCCTTAGCCCAGTATGTCGGAGGTTTTGATATCCCCCACCGGTCTAATATCGGGAAAACTGTTCCTCATAAGCAGACGCAGAGTTTCCTCCGGGGTGTCAGTAATGCTACCATCAGTCTTCTTGACAAACTTAAGCTCTCCCCTCGGTCCACCTGCTAACACCTTAAACAGTCTAGCAGTGTCACTCAGTGTGCTTGTCTCCGAGCACCACTTTTCCCAAGAAGCACGTTTAACCTCTTTAATAAGATTTTTATAGAGACCCTGGCTGTCTTTATATGCCTGCCAGGTCTCCGCCGTTTTCTTCTTCTTTGCCCTATTAAAGAGCCTTCTAGTCTCTTTCCGTCTTGCCTCTAACTCGCTGTTCCACTTAAGCTTACCACGCCCAGTGTTTATCCGCGAGAAAGGGCAATTTTCCTCAAACGACGTGGAAATTGCAGTCCTGATGTAGGCCTCAGTATTTTCCAGTTCGTTTGATGTACCATACATACCACGGAAGTCTGACATCCGCCTCCTCACCGAGCACTTAAAACCTTCCCAGTTTATCCTTCTCGGGTTCCTAAGCCACACCACATGGGGGACAACTCCCCTCATCGTAGCAGTGATGATCCGGTGATCAGACATGGAGGGCTCATCCGAAACCTCCAGTCATGCACCCACCTTACCATTTGTCTATTACAGAAGGTGATAACTAGAACCTCCATTCTGTTTGAAGTGACCTGGCTCGGCACCTGTGTTTAAAACCACAAGGTTTTCTTCAATCAAGAAGGCTAGGAGCTCCTCGCCTCGCTCATTTGTGTCTGTGCTGCCCCACACCTCATTATGGGCATTGGCAATACAGCCCACTAAGATTCCTATATTCCTCTCCCTGCAGTACCGAACTAACTTACGTAATTCAGCAGTGGGCGATTCTCTATTGTGGGCGCAGTAAGTGGAAGACACGATGAACTCCCTGCTCCCACTTACCTCGCTCTTACCTCGAATTCTTTAGTTGAGAATTCTTGAATCAGCATGGCTTCTAGTCCTCTGACTATCACACATACTCTGTGCCCCTCATGTTCCCCACTTGCACTACAACATGTTCATGTTCTTGCACTAGCGCAAGCGCTGGTAATGTGTGCCTCACATTTAAGCACCTGGTTAGGACCACCGAGGCGCTTTTACTGTGGTGCAAGTTAATTTGCAGGATCATTGCTTGAGGGTCAGCCATATCCAACTGACCAATAAGCCTTCTCCTGATTCTCTCTCTCGCCCTTCTCTTCCGGGTCCTTAGAGTTCCACTTAAAAGTGACCTCTGCAGTCCCCAGGAAGGCTTTCCCATCTCTTGCCTTTAATAGTCTGGCCGATGCCTCATCCAATCCTAGACAGAGGAGGCTTCCAGGTCCCCGCTCAATGCACTGTAGGATCTTCCACTTCGAAGTGTCAATTTCTGGGCTTTACATCCCCATGAGCTTGACCAACTGAGTGGCCTCCCTTTTTGGTGATGGTACTAGCACCGTCACTTTCACCCTTTCACCCAAGACTAGCCTTGCCTGAGTCCCGTCCTCGAGCTTAACTGACGGTACCACTTCTCTCAGCCATTTTGACGATTCCTTCTCAGCACAAATAAATCCCTTAGGTAAGTGTCTCTGAACCGCGGAACAAAACCTCCACTAGGAGTGTCCAGAATCTGGTCCATTACGGTGCCCTTAAGGTGGTCGAAAGCCGCCATCTCCATCCTCACGCCTACACTATCCCCAAAGGTCACAAGAACCCTCGGTAGGTTGGCGGAGATCGACGAGAAAGACGGCCCTCCCGACCTAGTAGGCCTAGACGCTTGTCTATTCCTCTTGGCCTCCGACTCTGAAGTAGGATTAGAAGTACTCCTTTCCTTCTTTTTCCTCTCTCTCTCTCTCTCTCTCTCTCTCTCTTGTCGTACAAAGGTCCTACCGGATCCACTGGCTTCCGGGACGACAGGGCGGGTTCTAGCCCCAGCCTCTGTCAAACCCTTCCGCTGCCCGGACTGGTGTTTCCTCAAAGGGGGTGGCGGTGGTTCTCTGCCCTCCGCCTCCGCCTTCTTTGCTTCCTCATGGTAGGAAAGCCAGAGTGCTTTCCTCCTTTGTGCCCCACTCATTCTTCCTGTTGCCTTCGCAACTGGATTTCCATCTGTCTCTACGGGGGCCGAAGCCACCTACATAGGGACAGATTTGTCGGAAGGTTCTAAGCCCTGACCAGTTGAATTTATTTTTTTTATCTCTGCCATGTGTGTTCCCGCGAGCAGCTAGGGAAATAAAGGTCCGCCGCCGCAGAGCCCCGCTTACGGCGGTAAGGCGACGTAAGTACTCATGGGTGGCGCCAGGTGCCCCTGAGGCTCCGTTAAAGACCCTCCTTACCCTGAGGGCCATGAATCTACATCGGCACGGATCGCATACACCTTCAGATCGGGGGTGTATGTGCCCATCCAGACCACCAACCTGGAAGAGGGGTGCTTCTTGGTTGCCGCCCGCAAGGGAAGGGCAGGGCGAGAGCCGGGCAGATAACAACCCTTCAAGTGCTAGAACTGGCCCTTTTTTTTGAGCCGCCTTCATGCACTCACTCATTTGCCTGGACTTCCCGTTTATAGGGAGCCACATACGTACAGCTCCGCTCCATCCGTCCTCCACGCCCGGATTAAGCTCTCCACCACGTCAAGGTCATGCAGCCTATAAAAGAGGAACTGTGGATAAGTGATAACTTGTTTTTCCATCACGACAACGCTCCAGCACACTCAGCACTCAGAACTCGTGAGTTTTTGGTCAAACACTCGATCACTGTTCTTTCCCACCTCCCCTAATCACCTGACCTTGCTCCTTGTGACTTTTTTTTATTTCCAAAACTCAAAAAAACCCTCAAAGAAAGAAGATTTTAAACGATTTCGGAGATTAAGGTAAATGTGACGAACGAACTGAAAGCCATCACAAAAGAAGCGTACCAGGACTGTTTTAACAAGTGGGAACAACGTTGGGATAAGTGTGCGCGTTGGGGAGGAAAGTACTTTGAAGGAGACCCAGATGTGTAACTTCCAAATAAAGTACATTTTTTATGACCTCAGTCCGCCTATTTTTTGAACAGACCTCGTATTTGTTTTTGAAATACCGAGGACATTCACGATACTCCTTAGTATCTTTTTGTTTGAAAGTCTGAAGAAATACTAAATTATTTTGCACGTCCCCATAGTTGCCTGCAATATAGTCAGACGGGTTATAGAACTTGTTTATATATTGTTAATTTATTATTTATCGATGGCGTTGAATGATTGCTCCGAAGCCTATGGCACTTAAAATAATTGGTATCTAATTCCTCATTCTTAAAGTTTTTTAAATTGGATGTATTTTTTTATTCCAGTTTATTTTGTTTCATACGATAGATATTAATGTATATTCGATTACTTTATTTAAGTACTACAGTGCTTTAATTGCTTCTCAAGTTGACCTCACTAGACAAATCTATCCTGTATTACTAAGATCCCCGTCTAGTTCTTAGATACACCCTTCATCTGTGCACCAGTATTCCTGAGCTAAGCCTAACGTCATCGCACGGCTGTGTGTCGGGGGCGGTAAGCTTTATGATAGGATAGAGCCACACACAAGGTTGGTAAGGTGTTGCCTGCATCGGCATGGCTCCTTAACCACGGCACTGCTGACGATTCATAACCAAACACAACACGAGTAAAGCACGATGCATGTGGGAAAGGATGTGTTTCAATAGAACCATCTTTAGGTAGTGTTACAATAAGTGCTAAATTATGTTACATACAAATTAATCTTCATTTAGTGAAACTAGTTTGTATTATATTTAATAAACAAATTAAATATTGCTATATATTTTACAGCTGTTTCTATAGAAAATTGTTCATTAAAGTGTCCACTTTAAATAGAGGCTTGCTTAGGGGGTTGTATTAAAATGTTTATTTACTGATCTTTAAATTTACTTTGACGAACTCTCTTATTGGAAGAATCGCTCATATCAACTAACAAAATATACTTCTCGCTTTGTTATTCTTAATGTTTCCAGACTATATTAATAACATAACACAAGACGTTGTAGTATCCATAAGCATAAGATAAAGGCACATTATTTCATCCTTAAATAGTAAATGTAAAACAAAAATAATTCAAGAATAAATATGTTAACAAATACCTGTTTAGTTAATAAGGAAATAGTTTCACTGTAAATATAATAGCCTCCAGTCAGAGACATAAGCACGATATGCATCCCATTTTCTGTCGTAATAAAAACAAGTTTATGGATGACTTGTAGGAATATCTAATACAACAGCCACAATAAAAGGACCAGACTGCAGTTTGAATGAAAATTTATGCTTCCGGTATGCATATGGGAAATATAACACTAACGCCGCGCTACTGTGTACTTCTGTTGTAATAAATAAAGCAACAGGAATATGTAGGGCTATATTATTCAAACATAAAATAAATTAAAGTTATTAAGTTATAAAACAAATATTAGTTTGTTAAATTCAGCTCAGCTATATTTTTATTACATTAGTCCCATAAAATATTTTCCTTTTGGAAATGTACAAGTCACGTGTTTTGGGACAAATTCTAGACGATCATACGAATGTCTCATATATAACACTTTAATTTGTAGCCACTTAAATTGTTATAGTTACAAGGGGAGAGAAACACTCTACTTTTTGAGTATCTGCTTAGAATAGTTGATAATTACAAAACGAATTAAAAAAAAAACGAGAATAGAAAAAGGCACAAACTCAAGTGCAAGGCTAAAGTACAAAGCAATTGAAATTGAATAATTTTATTTTAAAAATCACTCTATATTTCTTAACCAGTAAAACCTCATATATTTACTGCAAACGTATAACGGGAATATAGATTTACCTAGGTTTAAAAATAGTTGATAAAATGGTTGAGTGCTATTTCGCCAAGTGCTATTTCGCCAAGTGCTATTTCGGCAAGCAACAAAATTCCTAGAAAACAGTGCCATTTCCGCAAGCTCGGTTTAACAAGTTACCATAAACGTTAATGAGCGCTATCTCGTCCAGAAGAAATTTTGACGAGGGTTGAGGCAGTTCAGGTAACTTCTTTAATTTATAGATGGAAAGTATTTCGTGTAAATAAGTAGCCATTTTTAAATACTTCCACAAGTGTTTAAATTTAACAGTGTTTTCGCTTTATTCAGGCATCATAAGTTGATGATAATCATCAGTAAACTAACTAAGGTGAAAGCGCTTTTAAATTTAAAGTGTTATTTATGTGGAAGTTCAGATAGTCGAAGGTAAATGACCCTCATGCTTACGTGCATAATTATATACTGTGGGGGTCAGAGTCCGTTATTTCACCCTATTCTTGTTAATTGTTCCTGTAGGCACGAAATATTTTTTTTTTAACTAGTATTTATAATCATAAATGAGAAACATATAATAAAATCTAAATAAAATCTACTTGTTTTTCTTGTCAATCTCTTACAAACACCGGACTGTCAGCCGTATTCACCACATTTTCCAAGCAATTGGGGAGGTATTCATAAAATTACGATTTCTAGTTTATTTATTTATTGTTTATTTTTAATAAAAATCAATGTATGTCTGTCCAGTGGCGTAACTAATTTTTCTACCCCCCCCCTCCCCTCGATTTTCGGCTCCCCTACGTATAAAATGGATATTACTGTATATTAGAGCTAAAGATAAATAACGTCAGTCTAGTATTGTTACATTTTAGTGATTTAAACTATTTTTAGTGTTAAGGTTCTTGTTTAGGCTATAATGTTTTTTGGTAAAATTTAACCACGTCAATGTAGTGTAAAACTTCTATAAGCTAAATGTGTTAAAAGTAAAATATTTTCATATTATAGAGTTCAGTTCCGTGTAAGGCCCTTGGCTCACTGGTCGATTTAAGACGCGTATCTGGGTTCGCGCGACATGCTCTTCATGTAGGACTTACAAGGGACTGCCAAGTACACGGGCCGATTCTCCGCTCAATTTTGTTTGAGATTCCAACTAGGATGACATTTTTTTTCATTACAGTACTTAGAAATTAGTATTATATCTTTTTGTTTATTTCACTATATTTATTTCAGGCAGGATAACAACTGTTTAGATCTGCGTAAGTTTTTGTTACCAATGAAAAACAAAAAATTCCACTAAATAAAATTTAAAGATATTAATAACAATGAAGCTTTATGTAAAAAAACAGCAATTTATCTTTTTGAGAAAATAACAAAACAAGGTAGAATGTAGCGTCAAAATGAACCAAATTCAAATACCAGTTTCTAAAATTCAAGTACACTCCTTACAGGTTGTTATAATCATGTATGTACAGTATTGAATTAAAATTAGCCTGTATAGTTAATATTTTAGTAAAATAAATTACTAAGAGAGATAACATATACCTAATGATATAGTCTACAGTAGTCTCGAAAACTCGACATAATGTGAACTTTAATGGTGCCGAGTATGAAGAATGTCGAGTTTTTCAAATGTCATATTTATAACGTTTTGAAGCATATAACGCAGGCAGCTTTGGATGTATCTTAATTAGGCTATCACCTGATTTGTGAATCTATTTTTTTTTTATTTTCACTATGTTGTTTACATTATAAGTATTTAATTGTAAAATGTATTTGACTGGCAAACGAGCCACATCCACTATTACAAACATCAACAAATTAGATAACATTCTACCCATTTATAAGAACGCGTTGAAACGCATTGAATTCAAACAGTTATTGTAGACCTGTCAAACTGTCAAGTATAGGTTTTTGCCGAAATAGCACTAGTGGGCAGGTAAAGAGTCGCCTCTGTTAGTGGAACTGCCAACTACCTGCCCTTTTCGTGGAAATTCGGCGAGATAGCACCTTTGCCGAAATGGCACTTGACGAAATGGCACTACACGGATAAAATACTCTAGGTTTAAAATAAGTTGCAATATTCCTTAGTTTTTAACAAACTATTGCAGCACAGAAAGTAATTATTAGTTAGGTATTCATATAAACATATACCAATAAAAAGTAATTAAAATAGTGTATTTTAAATATTTCTTATATAACTTTCTTTTCTTAACTTAAAAAAAGGACTTTTATCAGCTGTGAAATAAGTTTAGCTATAATATACTCTAGAACATTAATCAGTTTATATATACAAGGTAACTCTAGAGTAACACGTGTGCATACTACCTGTTCAATCAACTAGAACCTAATGGTCACACCGTTGCCAGTTCAGAACTAGTTCCGCAAGTAGTACGACCGTACAGCATATCGTAGTTTGAGGATATTTCTTTATCAACTAACGGTGGTAATTGCACACTTTAAAATTTTCACGTTGGGTCAGGTCGACATTTCTAGACACGCAACAGGTGATTGTCAGACTACTCAACAGCTGGAGTGAGGGATGAAATCAATATTAGCAATGATGGTAGAGGAAGGAACAGAATTTAGACTACAATGAAAGTACACGAACAGGACAGCATAGACCATAAGTATTTTGTATTTACTAAAAGAGTTATACACTGGCGTAAAGGAGGGTATAGTTTTTAAAAATCAAAAACTATATGCTCATCATTACCATCAATTTACAGGTAGCATACTTCTTGGTAGTTTTATTTCTTCAGTGAAAGTGTCAGTCGGAAGTAAAAAAGAAGAAAATAGGAGTTCAAATGTGGAATAGGAATTTTTATAATAATCCTATTATGTATGCGTAAATCTTAAACAATAAATAAATAAATAAATATATATATATATATATAAATATATATATATATATATATATATATATATATATATATATATATAAATATATATATAATTATAATGAATTAAACAATTACTGAAATAAAATGATAGTAACATTTGTAATTATAAAATCGCGATGTTACTGATTATCATAACGATAATATAGTAATTAAATACAAGCACATAGATTGTATAACCGCTAATCGCAATAAATATCACAACACCGTTCTATAAATAGATTTTCTGTGTTGATTTAAAGCTTAGGTGTTAGTTTCTTTTATTTGTCATAAGATCTTTTTGTACTGAAAAGTCTCATGCGCTTTATTTTGTACTAACATATGTAAAAACAATAATGTCGAAAGAGACAAATTAAAATTTATAAGCTACTGTCTATATAATAGTAAGAGTTGTTCCCCTGTATAATAAAAGCTAACCTATCTATTTTTTTATTATAGTAGCGTTATATTATATGTTTATAAACCACGTTAAGGAATTTGTAACATTACTCGAACAAAACCATTAGTTTTTACGATAGCCTAACTCTTATCTGTAACGACATCCTTAGCTTCTCAAAAAATAGTAAACTCTTGGGAAAACTAATTTGCACTAAATCACATATTTAATACGACTACTCAAACTAATAGGGGATTCAAAGATAATATAGTGAGTAATTTTAGCCTCTCTTTCTCATATTATAAAACTCATTGACCGTAAAAACTGTGCTAAATTTGCTTAAAGATAAAGGCAGAAGAGTCTTATTCAAGATGGCAATTAATTAATTTATTATAAATATGTTCTTTATCTTTCAAATCTCCAACAAATGTTTTAACATTTATATGAGTCGAAATAAACATTAATATAAAACAGAAACATAGTCCTACAAAATGGATTTTCTCAGTGATATAGAAAAACTTTTCAGTAAATTTCACTTTTACAAGGGTAAAAGTATTTGTAAGACTATCGACGGATTTTATAGGTTTATTTGTTGTATTTGTTAGTCAACAATACTGCTGAATTCCTGTAACAAAACATGTAATGATTTTACACTAATTCAACTATGCTTCTTCTGAAGGTAATTTCAGTTTATATTATCAAGCAAAACTTTTCGTTAAAATCTCCAGATATATTGTTTACAATAATTTCATATTATCTACAAGGCAAGCTACAAGAGACTGGGGATACCATTTAATACAACTGGGACAGTTGTTTTTTATATTCTCATTTTACCATAAACGGTAATAAATTGTACCAGCGGTAGAAAAAAAAACGATATGAAAATACGGTGAAACACATTCAGAGTGTGGCAAGTGAGACAGAATATCTTCATAATTACAGCGATAAATATCCTCCCTCGCAGGGTTGCCAGCTTCATTATCTCGTTTCAAATGACCTCCACATGACCCAACAAGAGGAAATCTCGAGGCAGAGAGCTTCCTTCTGCAATAGTAATGACAATGACAGGGCAAATACAACAATTGACATGCTGGATTAAAATACGGTTTAATACAGATATATTGGAAGCATTGCAGTATTGTTAAACATTTATAAGTTGTCTTTAATGAGGAATGCAGCTGAAGGATTTCAAAGTATCTACTTGTTTAAATAATGAGAAAGGATGAGAGATAAAAAGAGAAAGAGAATAAAAAAATATGTATTAATCAAAATTTGTAATAAATTTGTATCTTTGGTCTTCCACAAAAGATATAGGATAACAAAATCTGTTTCACTTACGAGCGTTATGATTCGTTTTCATTTCGGAAAACACTGCTGCAATGGGAAAAATACTTGACAGTAATCCAATCGCAAAATAAATCGACACAAAATTGGCTAAATGTTACACTAATTTTGAAAATAAGACTTTGAAACAAATTTCATTTTTAAAGGGGGTTAATCCAAAAAAGTGTCAACATAAAGTTGAACGCAGTGAAAGCTTTAATGAAAACGAATAATTTTAAAGTAAGGTATAATAAAGCAAACAAAATTGTATCGAGAGGTTTAACAAGGAATACTCTATTAATCTAAGAGTAGAATGTGTTAATGTATTCTGATAACTCGTATAAAAAATATAATGAAATCATTGTTGATGAGAGAATGAAAGAGAGAGGGAAAGAGAAAAAAGAGAAAGAGAGAAGAAAACAGAAAAAGAGAGTAAGGGAAAGAGAGTATGGAAAGATAGAAATGGAGATGGAGAGACTAGAGAGGAAGGGTTTGAAAAAGAAAGAAAGAGAGAGAAAATAAGACGAAAGTGAGGAGAGAGAGAAAAAATGAGATTGAGAAATAAATAAGGTAAGATGGATAGATGGAAGGGGAAGAAGAAAGGGGAGAGGATATAAGGAGATATAAGGAGAGAGAATACGAAAGAAACAGAGAGAGGAGATACAACACATGTCAAAACTTTCTGTTAATTAATAGTAATTTTATTTTAAATATGGGTACTAATAATTTTGATTACATTTATTTATTACTATTATCACCAAAAACATCAATACCTATAACCTATGTTTTCCCGTGTGTTACAAGAGGCCCTACTTTGTTCAGCAGTAAGGGGATGAGGGTTATTTACCATTTAATTAAACTGAATTCTGTATTTAATCTCTATATTATAGGCTATGAACTGTTTTACATAATGAAGCTTATTCAATAATAACTAAATAAATTATTGTGAACGGATTTTTTTTGAAAATCCGATTTAATGCTTTGTGAAGGGGTGTAAAATCCGAAAAAACATACTTCTAACTCTGCTAGAAACAAATCAGAACAAATGTACGACTGCATGGCAAAATCAACGCCCGTTTATAATCATTCTTACAAAGTGAGTTTGTGTAGATGTTTAAAAAGTAGTAATTTTATATTTTAAATAATCTGTGATATAATATACAATCTCAAATGAAATACTTAACACAACGTCGTTGAACATATAAATCTTTCAGTAGAAAGAAAGTTGACGAACACGCAGAAAGAGAAATCAAACTTGGCACAAAAGATAGAACAACTGAAAACAATATAGAGGCAGATAAATGTATAAAGACATTCATACACCAAGGGCTTTGTACATAGAGCAGGATAGTAGTTGAATGTGATACACTATTTCATACAAATTTTCAATTTAAGGAATTGCTCCTTATTTATCAATTTAGTTTGGAAAAAACTACTTTTTATATTTCTCAAAAGCAAGTTCAGTGCTTTGTCCAATACTACAATTCAGATCCTAAAAATGCAAGTTTCAAAAGATTGTATTTTAATACACAACACACCAAATGGCTTTAGAGAATGCTACATAGGAAACGTGTATTAGGACAAATCCTTTTTTTTCATTCCATTACATATTTATTAAATTAAAAAAAATATGGATGTGTCCGGTACCTAAAATTTTTGATTCTGTTTCCGATTTTTGATTCTCAAGTCGATTTTCGATTCTTTTAAGTTATATAGGCCTACATGATATTCTCTAATAATGGAGTTAGTTATATGATAAAGTCTTGTAGAAGTTCCGTTTTGATGTAATAGTTTTAATGTAACCTTAGGTTTAACCTTGATATATGAAAGCATTACAAACATATTGGATAAAAGTAATGATTTATTGAAATTACAAATGTAAACTTCAGTTCACAATTACAATATAACATCAGTAATAAGCACTTCAGTTTGTATTACTGGAGAAATTGGAACTAGGTTTTATTTGTGTTTTCCTTTGACATCTATGAAGTGGTAGCGGAGTAGTGACGGCTAGAGACCGTTAGAGTGAGTAGGAGTCGAGCCCTCCCGATGAGAGTGAGACAGTAGAGCGAGGTGGCGGTGACAAACAAATGGACCAGAAATACTCCAATCATCATTATTGTTACGTCATAAATAAGAATAATATTTCCATTCTCTCAAATCGGCATTTGCATTAACCGTTTAATTCATTTAAAGTATCTAATACATAAATAAGACAGTTATTAATGTTTAAAACAGTTTTAACAGTGAGCACAGTGAAATTAGGAAATACTTAACAAAATCCTAAATGGAGAATATTGAATCAAATTTATTAAATAGTTCTCTTAAAATAAAGAAGCCAAATTACTCAGATTGAATAAAGTACATTTCAAGCGACGACGTACATTCCGTAAAGCCTGTTATAGAACCAGAACTAATATTTAAAGGAATTTGAACACACTACTCTCTCTGTCTTATGTGAGAAATCATGGAAAGGAAAGTTAGGTTTCTATGCATGTATGTCACCTGTTTTGAGATTTCAAAAAATATGTTTAAGTAAACGCTATTTTTGGTTTAGTAAATTTTTTGAGCAGAGTGGATTAATTTTTTAACTAAAGAAATAAAATCTACTATGTATTCTTAGGATGATTGCCATGTAATTGAAATGTACATAAAGTAATTGTAGTAAAAGTAAGATTTTTTGTATTGTGGTTAGTGGGTTTTATTTATTTAGCTATAAGGTTTTGTTTATTTAGTTTTAACTAGGAAAGGTTATGTTAGGTTAGGTTTGAGAACTATTCACGATTTCAAAAAGGAAACTTAAAAGCTAAAGGAGAGAATAGAATATTGTAGAATTCCTATTGCATGAGTTTTTATTACATATCTATGCTTAAAAAGTGTAATTACATTATTTGTACTTGAAATTCTGGAAATATTATGAAATTAAATAAAGTCTGAAATTAAATATATATTTTGAATAAAATTTATTTAATTTATCGGATGGGTAATTAAAAAAATATGGTTTTATTTGTAAATCCATATTTTTTGCTTATTTGTATGACTGTGCAAACATGTTTTTACAATATCTGTATAATTTAATTTTATGTGTAATTTGTACGATTATAATCAACCGCTAATTAATCTCGGATATTCGCAAAATGTTTTCGAATCCACTTGGAATTGGCTTAGTAATATTAAAAGCAAACACTGGAAAGCGGTGGGGAAGCAGATTACACACACAAGAGCTTTATGCGAACAACAGCTGGGCAAAATTTCGAACGTAATGGAAAATAATAGATAAAACCTTTATTGTAAATTTCTGTCATTACATGCTTCCTAAAGTTGTTTAAACTTAATTATTATAAAACAAGTAACCTAAAATATAAAATGTTTTTGAAGACTGTAATAACTCAAACAATAAAAAGCGACAAGATAATATTGAAAATATATGATTTCATAGAGGAAGCTGTATGGCGTCTAAATAGGTCGTGATTACTGTGGAGTAGAAGGTTGTGTTTTTCCACCACCAGAGGATGCTTCAACAAGATTCTAAAGTTGACACCTTATGAATCCAAAGTTGTTAATGGCTGACGTTACAGTGGATTCTGCCCACTGTGAGGTTAAAAGAAACGAGGAGGCTAAAAACTGGCAGTACAAGCAGCATCTCAACCAAATATAGCAATATATTAGATTACGTCAAAAGGGGTTAATAAAGCAGCCCACAAAGTAAAGTAGTTATAGCGAGTGGCAACCCGTAGTGAAGGGAAAAGGAGACATTTGCTTGACCACCCACTACTACCGGGCTTTACCAGACCTGTTGGAATTGCCCATATTCGACTTAGCACGATCACCTATAATCAGGCACAGTCGAAATAGGAGTAAAGGTTCTTACTGGACGTTCTGAGGCAAATGGGACATGTCTGTACAGATCACATATATCAATGTACTGCATTGGAAACGTTGGAAATAAAAGTGAGGACTTCCACATTAAGGCAGCTGTATATTGTTCTGCTCGTAAAAAAAATGGCAAACATATCAACAATGCCGTAGTTTCAAAAGTCTTATATTATCATCGAGTTCTTATGAATGAATACATTTCAAACCACATCCAAAGCAAATAAATTGTCTTCAAGACTCGCTTTAAATCACTATATTATAATACATATAATTTATAGTGTATATAAAATATAATTCGGGTGACAATAATACAGTAAAGCACAATATCTTCTGTATACTTTTGTTGTGCTTAGTTGGTTATGGTTTGTCAGAAACCGAAAGCTCGCCGTTTGGCTCCTAACAAGGATTATTCGTGAATGGTTGGTTAGAAACGATAAACTCTACAGTAACGACAATTTGTTAAACCTACTTCGTGTGGTAGTAGCCCAACATTATAAATACTGGTCTCTAGATAATATTGCCCCTGATAAATACTGACAGTTCAATATCCAATGTTAAGTTGTTTTGTGGGGAGACGTATTCATAACATTGTTTTTCTTAGTTTCCGATTTCAATCAAGAGGGAAACAATTTTGAGAATTAAACGGAAAAATAATATTTTTTAAAATAATTTGAACTACTAATTAAATTTATGCAGTGTTCCTTATGAAAAAATAAAGCCCATATATAGCTTAATCCTATTTTAAAACACTCCTGGATAGTTTTTTGAGCTGGAAGAGATATGCAATGCTTTGTGAGTAGGAACACCAATGCAAATTTCGATTACGAATATTTGAGTAAAGAAAGGTAGTTTTAAATTATTTGAAAAATTGTAAATTCTGACAAAAATTACTAGAATTTGGTCTCAGTTTGTGAACAAAGGCAATAAATACGAATGAACAAAATGACAATGAATAATATTTCTCTTGATTGTTTTAATGACACGTTATACTCATTGAAGATGAATGCACATATGGTACGTTGTATATTCCGTGTTACAGTTAAAATATGATTTATGGATTAGTATTTATTTAGGTATACCCACTGATGATGACTTTATTACTGAAACATATATGACAAAATAAATTATTCACTGTTTGTTATTTTTAAAAACACAAATGGAACTATAATCTGGTTTGGTTCTCTAAAATGGTTAAAATAAGCAAAATAGCCAAAAGGGGTGAATCACTTGTAAAGCAGTAAAACCTAAGGATTATTGGTTTTCGTACATAATAGGCACATCTCGTTACTATGATGGTTTATAGCAACTTTTACAACTAAAAGGTTTATAGGATGTTATATAGCCTTTTTATAATAAGAAATAAAAAGAATTAAAAAAAACTGCAACTTTTAAGTAGTTCTCTAGAGTTGATCGCCCTTCCAAAAACCACAAAGAGTAAAGTGTAGAGATAAGACAAGAAGTAGGTAGAATTACGATAAGAACATAAATAAATCGCCTTAGAGCTGGATAAGAGGGAATTGTGACTCACCCGATCCGGGTCACTTTCCTGGCGTATATCGGATGGCAGTAGACAGTTTTGGAAATATTTCTCCCCGCAGGCAATTGTCATTCCCTGTTTACCTTCTGGTAAAATTACATTGTTCACGTTTCCTTTCCACTTTCAAAATCACCAAAAGCTAACGGCTGGAGACTTGTACTGTGTTAAAAAAACTTTATACATTGTTTTTTACTCACGTTCCGATTTTTATGCTATAAAATTAGTTCTTTTAGACATAATTAAAAAAAAAAAATTTACTAACGTAAATTTCCTTAAAATTAAATTTGTAATAAGTTTTTCGTGAAACTATAACTTACTTATTCAATATTTAACAAAGTTACTGTAGGCCCTACGAGAAACAAAAATAGAGATTTGTGCCCCTATTTATTTTCGTTTTACGCCAGATATCTCACAATTTACAGAAAATATTATGGAATATGTTTTACTTACTTTTTAAAATTAAACCCCATAAGTAACCACTATTATTACTCCTAATTATTTAGAACCTATTTTAAGGAATTAGTCAAAATCTGAGCTTTATCCGTAACATGCTCTACGGATTCATAATTAAATGCACTGTTTCCTATTTTTGCCTCTGGAAGTATTTTATTTTCGTAATGAACTCCCTCTTATGTTTTACCGCCTATGTATAATTATAAAACTGATTGAATTTTATTTTTTAATTAAAATTTGAGAAGCTGTGAAGACAACAAACTTGGAAAATTGTATAGTTGATGAGAGTGAACAACTGTTGTAATTTAGAGCTATGTTCATTAAAACCAAGAATAATGAGTCAGATAGCCTGGATTCATTGACCGTAGACAATGAGAAGAGTTTCACAAGGAGGTTATTTGTGTCAACATTATTATTTTAATAATGTAAAAACAACATCAAATATTGTGCAAAAATAATAATTTGGTATAAGAATGACGTCAGTAGAGTTGAGTGAAATCTTGTTCAGATGAAACGCGTAATTTAAGTTGAAAGTTAGACAACTGTCGCTGAAATAGAATAGTTGTATGCGAGGTTGTGGAGAGTCGCGAGGAAAAGAGTTTAATTTTCTGTGCACATGTGTTCAGTTGTAACCCATATGAGCGGTTGCGTGTCTAAGGGGCATTCCCAGTAGCCGAACGTGTCACAAGACAGGTTACATCATACAGAATATAATGCGGGAACTATCTGCTTAGCTTGAACGTATATGTGAAGATTGTTTATTAACTAAAAGATATGATATTGCTTGATTCTTGTGTGACGTAGTCAGAGGGAAGGACATACGGATGTCAGCGAATGCTTGAAAATAGGAAAGTATTTTTTGTGGTTTAAACTTACGCAATGGTATTGGGTGAAAATAAACTGATAAAGAATTAGCTTAGGAACAGTCCAAAATGTTTTCATCTCGAGGGCGCTGCATCGGTCGGAAACTACAGGTCCAGATCCGTATCTCCGGAACATTGCTCTTGTGTGACTCTCGAGAGCACACGAAAGGAATAGATTTATGTAAGCCTCAAGTACCTAATGTGTTCCTCAGACATTATTATTGATATTTTTTCCATCTTGAGCTCAAGTTCCTACTTGATTCTATAAATGGTCATCCACATATAACGAAACGTAAGTATTATATTAAGAATAGCTGTATACCGATTGAGACTTACAACTTTAAAAATGATAGGAATAGTCTGTTTAGACATTAGAAAATATTACTCAGATATTCATTTTGTGGTAATTGAAAGAGTTCTAAATTATGTTCTCTAATATGCTGATTGAATCATAACTTTTTATCTTTGTTTAATACAATTTCTGTGCAACCCAAACAATTTGTTCTCTTCATTAAAATCATTCAAATTCAGCCGAAATGTTTTAAACAATAATTAATATTTTCTCAAATTATATTTTTTTTTTAAAGTTTGTTTACTTTTTACAAATAAAACTTAAAAGCAATGAACAAAACACGTTTTGTTTTTATTTTTGGTAATTAAATTTAATGTTAACAATTCCCTCAATATTTTAAATAATATTTTACGATGCACTTTATTTAAATAGAAATTAAGTAGAAAATTGCTTAAAGGAAAATTAATTACTTACAAATTATTAATAACTTATTGAGCCAATACCTTTTAGCATTATTAGGCTACAACTGTACTGAGTAGCCCACTTATATAAAATTCAATGTAAAACGTTGAAACGACGTTTTTCAACCAACCTGTTTGGACCAATCACAAGACCTGCCTGAATTAAACCAAATAATGTAGCCACGCCCACTAAAAACTGAACATTAATACATTTTAACATCTTGATAAAGTCTACAAAACCTAACTTACTATTATTAACAGTAATATGGAAGAAAAAATACAGATAAAAACTAGTCAATATAAATCAAATAATTCAAAGAAAACCCAAAAATATTCTGTAAATTTGTAACGCGTTAGCAAATACCACATTGTGTGGATTTGAAAAGTATTTTCATTAGGTTTATTAGTTGGGCTAATAATTCTTAGTATCAATATGAAACGTAAAAAATTGGAACAAAATATATCAATAACCCTGTTGTAAAGATTACGTAGAAACCTCCGTGACTTTGTTGCTTTGTTAGCTCCGTGCTCTAATTCATAGTTTCAAAGTTACGCGATAAAAAGTACGATTAATGGTAGAAACGTCTCCCCCACCCCGCCCCACCCGCTTACATAACCTGCATCACGGCATCAGCGTTACGTCATTACCATTGAGAAATGTACGTATTACAGCCACACCTGATACAAATAATTACAAGGAAACAAGTTTCAATTTAGCAATGTATTTTCGTTCTGTAATTTAACAACAATTTTCGAAATTATAATTTACCTACGCTATTTTCATATTTCGCAAAGTACTTTATACGGTTAGACTACAATTATTAAAGAAAAAACCTTTACTAACGTAAACATATCACGTAGAGCAACGTCTTAATATAGGTACTTTGTTGCAAGTCCGAATTAAATAGTAATAACTCCTTCAATTCAGCAATTGGTTAGTTTACTTAGATCTAATGTCCCTTTTTTCTAACCAAACCTTCCAATAGCGCAGTGATAGCAATATAGTATAACATAGTGATCTGTTTTTTCAAGATACGAGTATATTAGGCTTAAACATATTTGAGTTTGTTGGTAAATTGAGGTTTTATTTGTACGTTTTAAACCCTAGAAAGGTACCCTGCGTAATTTGTACGCATTCTCAGGAAATATTTTGGCCCCACGTTTTGTTGTGGCAACACTGGTAGCTAGGCATCTGCCATTGCTTTCCGGAGACTGTGCCATCGAGATCTTAGAGTGTCGTTGGTAAATGTAATGCTACTAGTATTTCTAACATTTTGTCTGCTTATCGTGTATCCATTGGTGTCCTTAATGCATTATCTACATGCGTGGCTTATACATCGATACCAATAAAGGTATCGTACTCCAGCCAAACATATTGGACATATTCAACCTCGGTCCATACCACAAGCAAAACTCACTCCATGCAGTAGTCCTTAAGTTTTTCTGGAAACAAAGTGGATGACATTTTTGGTAGATAGCAAGTAATATAACATTATTTAAAAAAAGTCAATTTCCATTTAAATCAACAACAAAATTTTATTTTATAATTACAATTATATAAATATGTATATATATATATATATACATATATATATATATATATATATATATATATATATGTATATCAGAATAGCAATACTAAGTGGTAAAATAGCAAGAGAATTTAATTTCAATTTTTCATTTTACTTCCCATGTAT
This sequence comes from Prosapia bicincta, assembly GCA_036971475.1. Taxonomy (NCBI): domain Eukaryota; kingdom Metazoa; phylum Arthropoda; class Insecta; order Hemiptera; family Cercopidae; genus Prosapia; species Prosapia bicincta. The sequence continues at coordinate 13,243,458 of JBAIZL010000008.1, forward strand.
GGTGTTGTACTATTATTTTTATTTGCTTCTATTTATATGCTTTCTTTTTTCGTCGTATAGTATTATAGTTCCTTTTCGATTTTCTTTCGCATTTTCCGTTTATCTTTACCGTTAATCCAGTTTTATTGTTTTATTTTTTCATTAGTTTTTAATCCTAGAGCATTATTTATGATATTGGATGGTAACTATGCTAACAATTTAAGGTTGAGGAATGGAACTTTCGAAGACTACTAGATGGGGCAAAAAAAAATTCATATAGAAAATTATATACTCTGAGATGTACATTAGTAGCAAAAGCAAAGATGGGTCAGAGTCAAAGCGCGCTAGACTGGGAACATGAAGATACAAAGTCCGTATCCGCCCTAAACTCCCCAATTTTTTATATTTTGATTATTGAATAAATGTTTAAAATACTAACATCAATTGTCATCCACTATAGGTTAAAAAAATGTATTTGAACATGATTAGATGAATAAAAAAGTATTTTATTAACGATTGAAGATTTGTACAAGATATATCTCAGGAGAGTGTGAACTAATAGAAGGAATTTAAAAACAAAGATTTTGCCTATCAAAGAGTAAATTATACCTATAGAAGCCATGCAAGTTTTCCGATTTGGACGTAGAAGAGTTAGAAGCGATGCTCGGCCTGTTAGTTCTTCAGCAGCACTAAAGGACAATGATCTGACGACATCTTGCTGCCCGACACTTCTTACTGCGATAGATTCGCATTATAACTACATACAAGGCCGATTCTACTGAGAGTATATTGAAATTTGTATTGAACTCCTTCGATTTGATTTCAAAGAAACAGGAGAAGAACTTAGAAAGAGTACTGAACTGGCTCCAATCTCAAACATTTGAGATGACTTGTAGCAAATGTGTCTAGCATATGTCTTGTAAACATTCCGAGAAAAACTGTCTGGAATGTTTGTAAAAAAGCTTAGAAAATAAAAAAGGAGGATTACATAGTAAATATATTTAATACAAAATTTAAATAATTTAAATCTACCAAATACTATTTACTTCTTGTTATAAACAGATGTATTAGTCATTTAAAACCAAGTGTTTCAAATTCAGGCAGGTACCCATAAGAGATTAAAGATTAGCGGTAGCCTTGCAGGGTTAGAATTTTATTTACTATTATGGTTTCTACGTTTTAAATAACTTTTTACTTTTGTAGGCTTTATTTTAAGGTAACTAAGTGAACAAAATGCATAAGAGTTCTAGTATTTCAGAAGTATTACTAGTGATGTCTTATACAACTCTCTGCGACGCCTTATGCAGTTATATATAAGGTTCATACATCTAAAAGAAAAAATTGTCTTGTTTTTCAGCTTTGGGTGGGCTCTTTTTCACTCTTAGTGTTTACTTCAAATGATATTTAAAACAATGTTTGCAAGTTTTATAACAATTTGAGTTATAACTGTTACATTTAGAGTGTTAGAGTAACATTTAGTTATACGATCATATATTAACACCGAGTTACAAAATTAACATATTATTCAATAGATTAACACTGCAATATTTCCTTCGAATTTTATCTCTTTTCACTATGGGACTGGAAGGTCTTATTAGTGGAACTGCACCCAACCACTTTGTACAAATCCGATCAGGCATTCTCTTGAATCGTTTGGGAATGTTAGCTTTATGAAGTCTCGCAATGCGTTTCTTGGCAAAGAGTCTTAAGACACTGAGGCCACGCAACATAAATCCCAGGTTCCATCTAGGGCCAGGAAGAGCTATCTGAAAAGTAGGGATATATTTGATTTTCAAAAAGCTACTTGATTCAAAATCTTTTTGCAAATTAGACGGTGGATAGTAAATGGATGGATATTTTGTTTTAGATATATTACTGTATATATATATATATATATATATATGATATTTCACGTTGTCCATTATTTTTCCGTTGCACTGACTTTATGAAGTTATTATTATTACTTGTAAATAATTTTTTCCACCACTAAGTGCAATAATTTTACGTTGTGTGATGAGGCACTCTACACAGGGATTCGACAATGGTCAAGTGACCGAAAGGTGCCTCATCACACAAGGTAATATTATTGCACTTAGTGGTGGAAAAAGTTATTTACAAGTAATATACATATATATATATATATATATATATATATATATATATATATATATATAATAAATAAATTTAAAACATTTCAAAAACAAGAATACTTTTAATGTATATATTATTCCAAGCTTTTCGCCGATAAAACAGTACCAGCATCTTCAAGCAAATAATTATCTTATTTGAATAATATATGCATTAAAAGTATTCTTGTTTTTGAAATGTTTTAAATCTATTAACTATATCACAAGAAAACATATCACCATATTTAATATATTAATATATATATATATATATATATATATATATATATATATATATATATATATATATATATATATATATATACCTTCACATAATGAACAAAACACCCAGTCTCGATTGTAAGCCTCCTAAGATGGTCTTCTTCGTGTTCGGTTCGAAATATACGGGTAATACTTTGCTGATGTTATGTCAAAACAAAACAATAACACAGCTCTAGACCAGTGGAAGTAGGCATTTTACAAATGACAATGGTGGCGCTGACAGTGACAGAGTTTGGTACTACGGGACTGCGTGAGTCTAACTAGAATTATTTGATACATAAAACACATCCACCGATTATTTAATTCAATTTAATAAATTTTCTATGTGTTAGTACGTTCTGTATAAAAAAAAATTATTTTTAAGAATAGATGGTTATTCCATTATAATACATATTAGGAAATCAACATCAAAACGACATAACATATAAACAATGATGAAAGAATAATAAAATAACCGAGATAAATATAATATAATAAACGTGGAAAGAAATAGTGACTAACAGGCTTACATTAGGTTAAGTGTTATCAATAAATGTATATAATACAAACAGAAGAATTACCAAGGAGTATTAGTTATATAACACTAGAAAAATTACAATAAAAAGAATACCTGTGTTATTGTGGGGGAATCAGAATATTTATATTCCACGGAAGAACGTTTCAAATGCATTCAGAAAGTTATTTATTATATTTGTAGTAAAGTCCATAAGTAAGGCGGGGTGTTTGCCGCTTCCCTTACACTTAGCGAATGATTAATGGCCTGACCGCTTAACCCACTTTGGCAAGGCAAACGCGAAACTCGGCATCTATGTAACGAACAAATAGGGGGCGATACTCCTACGGTAGGGGATGCATTTAAATTGTTAGTATTATAAGTGGGACAAAGACCTATATTATGTCAAAACCGGGGGTGGTTTTTAGTGATTTAGAACACTTTGTTAAAAAAAAAACAGTGTAAACCAGAGCGGTAACTGCGAAATTTTTCCGAGGGTGTTTGTCAAGGGTGTACCCAGAAGTGGGGCTGTGCTTGTGTTAGAAAATTAAAGATAAATATTATATATTTTTTTAAAGTATCTACTTTAAAGTTATCTAAAATCGAAAATAATCTGTAAGAAGCACAAGTTTTAAGTAGTACTGTTGGATTAAAATTCAATAAAATGTATGAGTGTATATATATATATATATATATATATATATATATATATATATATATATATCGCAATATGTATTCTTGTGTATTAATAAAAAACTAGTCAAAATACAAATACAAGAATTATAATTGAATTTACAATTCAAAGCTTTTCGTTGGGTAACAGTACCAACATCATCAGGAATATTAAACAATTAAAATTAACATATGTGCAAATTAGATCAAATAAATAGCTATGCCAAATCAATTACAATGTTGTTGAGCATTTTTTATTATTTTTTTTGCTGCCCTAACATTACAAACACTGAATATATTATCAAATTTAGATTTTACTTGTATTTGTTCATTTATCAACTCATTACTAGTATTATATTTATGTATTTCTAAAGCTTCTTAAATATTCATTCCCAGGCCTTTGTTAATTTCTTTTACAAGTATCATATTATCTATATTAGGAAATATGTGATTATTATTAATACAATGACTAGCAAAATTTGATTTATAAATTTCTGCCTTTTTATATGCATTAAAATGCTCTTTATATCTATCTTTAAGTTTTTTCTTAGTTTGTCCTATATAATATATAATATTGTCCTATATAATATATATATATATATATATATATATATATTTCTAAGTTTTGCAACTCTGTCTTCTTGTATTCACTTATCACTTTCACTATATGTACTTAAACAAGAATCTTACTTGGTATTTATGCGAGTTAACTTTTAAAGATTGGTAGTATCTCTATCATCGGGCACCACTGACCGTGGGTTGTAGACTGCGATCTGTGTGGAATTCCCGTTGTCACAAGGTGTGGTGTACCGTTATGTTCTATTTTCAGATTCACTGCACTTTGCGAGTCTTTTAAGTTTGTCTTGGGGTTATTTTTGTCTATTAGGTTGAATAATTTATCGTTTTTTGGTTTTATTTGTATTTGTTCGTTTATGATATAATTTTTATGTTTATAAATTGTGCTAGAAAATTAAAGATAAACATATTATATTTTTTTTAAAGTAGATTGAAAGGTAACAATGTAGAAAAAATTATTTTAAAATGGCTACAATTACAAGTTATTTCAGCTACATTTATATTTATAAATTTAAAGCTACGTTTTTTTGGAAAATGCTAATAATTTATCTTTCAGGTGAGACGCATCTCGGCAACACATTTTCGTTTTAAATATTTTTCTTCCTATAATCGATAATAATCAGTCAGAAGTACAAGTTTCAAGTGGTATAGTTGGATTAAAATTCAATAACATTTATGGGTATATATGTTTACGTTATAAATAATGAACAATCAGAGATTATATAATAATCGTAATGTATTAATTTTTTTACAAACAATGTATACATAGGCCCTATAGGATTTCCTCAGCAAAAGTGATACTGTAATAACACAACCAAGAGCTTCACTCACTAGGCAAGAGCTGTCTCAAATTTTTTTTTTCAATTCATAATTAAAAAATAATATATCGGCCTGTAATTCAAGACTCATTTTATGCCAAAGATTTTTAAATTCAATTTTTCTAAACACATATTTTATGTGCTAATCACCGCATTGACTTTTAAAACGGAATATTTTCGTCATTAAAGTAAAGCGGATGAAATTAGCGTCCTTTTCAAAGCAGTTTTATTAAAACAGATTTGTCAAAGTGTATGAATAATTTGACGCTAATTTTTTATAACTAGTGAAAATATATTTTAAAATACACAATATTCCTTTGTGTTTTCCTACCACAGTAAAAAAAATAAAGTTTTGTTCTCTGTTGGTAAGTATTTCATATTAAAATTGTAATTAATAGAGGGTTTAATATAATCTAGTCAATTTAGTGAGTGATAAAGTGAGTAGTTATTAGAAACCCTTAATTTAGATATTGACAAATTTGCAGGATAAACATGTTATGTAACGACCTGAATTTAAATCACATTTTTAAAGGCGTTGAATTTTGAAAAATTAGATTAAACATTAATAAATTATCACCATATACTTACCTCGATAATTCTAGGTAGATGGGACCGAGACCTCCTCGGATTTACATAAACACGGGTTACACGGACATACTTTCCTGTACATAAGAAGAAAATATTGGTTCTATAGAACCCTAATACTATAACTAAGAATGCACAAAATAACGTTTATAGAACTTTATTGCAGTACTTACATAATTTAATGTCGCTTTGGCTACACAATGTTCATCACGGTGGCTACATTTTTTTGGAAAAGGTTGTTATGTGTCTTCTGCGTTTGCTTATCCGATCGTTTTCGTGCTGCTGTGTCGCGTAGACGTCTTGGCAGTAGTACATCTGGTGGCGTGGGGTTTGTATGTTTTTTTATAGCTTAGTATAGTCTCGAAGGCGCTTTTCCTTCACCGAATCTTCCCTACTTTTACTGTCTTTGTCGAACCTTCATCTTTATTCTCAATATCACTGCTTTCAGTAGTTTCTTGTTTCATTTCAATAGTCGTACCATGTGTTATCGTTACTTACGTCCGTCCTTACTCATCCGTTGACGTAGGTCCGTATCATCGACATTTGCACAACCTGGATGTTTTGATAAAAAATGTCAAATCTGTTTCTTCTTGTGAATCAAAAGCACAGTCAACCGTTTTGATTATAACTATGGATTTTATTCCTTGCCCTGTTTAATATTTCTGCTGTTATTTCGTTCCCTGATTTGGTTATATAGCACACAACGTCCTTAACTATAATTTTTTTTTTATAGAAAGACTACAACGGTTTCTTTTCTTTCAGTCGCTTCCAAGAGAGATTTTAAAAGTAAATCTTCCGTATTTTTTTCATACAATCCAGAACACACTGATCAATCTATTGGATTATTCACGAAAGATTTGAGGGAAGATATAAAACACGGATATCAGACCACGGTTGATCCTCATCTGGAAACGACGGCACATTGTCTAAAAGTAGATAATTTGAATTTTCTTTTAAATAAGTAAAATAGTCTAAATTATAAATGAGACTCTAATTTAACGAAAGCTCGAAAAATCGGGATTCGTGAGTTTGAAAACTCTACTGTATATTGAAATAATTTTATGAATGTTTATTGAAATACAAATAAACAAAGACTTCTATAGAGAAAATATAATGAATAATGTTAGTTTAAGTTAATAATATACAACAATTAAAGTAAAGTAACCTACGTTTTTAAACAGTCGTCCTACAACAAATCTTATAGGCCTAACATAAAATCAGCTGTTTCATGAATAAGTTGTTACTTAATTAGACTATAATGGTTTTCTATAAAACATTACACAAATGTATAGGTCTAGATGTGTTGGAGCATGAAGCCAATGTATAGGTCTAGATGTGTTGGAGCATGAACCCAATGTAAAGGTCTAGATGTGTAAGAGCATGACACAAATGTATAGGTCTAGATGTGTTGGAGCATGACGCCAATGTAAAGGTCTAGATGTGTTGGAGCATGACGCCAATGTATAGGTCTAGATGTGTAAGAACATGAAGCCAATGTATAGGTCTAGATGTGTTGGAGCATGAACCCAATGTATAGGTCTAGATGTGTAAGAACATGAAGCCAATGTATAGGTCTAGATGTGTTGGAGCATGAACCCAATGTATAGGTCTAGATGTGTAAGAACATGAAGCCAATGTATAGGTCTAGATGTGTTAGAGCATGACGCCAATGTATAGGTCTAGATGTGTAAGAACATGAAGCCAATGTATAGGTCTAGATGTGTTGGAGCATGAACCCAATGTATAGGTCTAGATGTGTAAGAACATGAAGCCAATGTATAGGTCTAGATGTGTTGGAGCATGAACCCAATGTATAGGTCTAGATGTGTAAGAACATGAAGCCAATGTATAGGTCTAGATGTGTTGGAGCATGAACCCAATGTATAGGTCTAGATGTGTTAGAGCATGACGCCAATGTATAGGTCTAGATGTGTAAGAACATGAAGCCAATGTATAGGTCTAGATGTGTTGGAGCATGAACCCAATGTATAGGTCTAGATGTGTTAGAGCATTAAGCCAATGTATAGGTCTAGATGTGTAAGAGCATGACACAAATGTATAGGTCTAGATGTGTTGGAGCATGACGCCAATGTAAAGGTCTAGATGTGTTGGAGCATGACTCCAAAGTATAGGTCTAGATGTGTTGGAGCATGAAGCCAATGTATAGGTCTAGATGTATAGGAGCATGAAGCCAATGTATAAGTCTAGATGTGATAGAGCATGACGCCAATGTATAGGTCTAGATGTGTTGGAGCATGAACCCAATGTATAGGTCTAGATGTATAGGAGCATGAAGCCAATGTATAAGTCTAGATGTGTTGGAGCATGAAGCCAATGTATAGGTCTAGATGTGTTGGAGCATGAACCCAATGTATAGGTCTAGATGTGTTAGAGCATGACGCCAATGTATAGGTCTAGATGTGTAAGAACATGAAGCCAATGTATAGGTCTAGATGTGTTGGAGCATGAACCCAATGTATAGGTCTAGATGTGTTAGAGCATTAAGCCAATGTATAGGTCTAGATGTGTAAGAGCATGACACAAATGTATAGGTCTAGATGTGTTGGAGCATGACGCCAATGTAAAGGTCTAGATGTGTTGGAGCATGACTCCAAAGTATAGGTCTAGATGTGTTGGAGCATGAAGCCAATGTATAGGTCTAGATGTATAGGAGCATGAAGCCAATGTATAAGTCTAGATGTGATAGAGCATGACGCCAATGTAAAGGTCTAGATGTGTTAGAGCATGTTACAAATGTATAGTTCTAGATATGTTAGAACATGTTACAAATGTATAGGTAGGTCTAGATGTGATAGAGCATGACGCCAATGTAAAAGGTCTAGATGTGTAAGAGCATGACACAAATGTATAGGTCTAGATGTGTAAGAGCATTACACAAACGTATAGTTCTAGATATGTTAGAGCATGTTACAAATGTATAGTTCTAGATATGTTAGAGCATGTTACAAATGTATAGGTAATTATAGATGTGATAGAGCATGACGCCAATGTATAGTTCTAGATATGTTAGAGCATCTTACAAATGTATAGTTATAGATATGTTAGAGCATGTTACAAATATATAGGTAGTTCTAGATTTGATAGAGCATGTTACGAATGTATAGTTCTAGATATGTTAGAGCATGTTACAAATGTATAGGCAGTTCTAGATATGTTAGAGCATGTTACAAATGTATAGGTAGTTCTAGATATGTTAGAGCATGTTACAAATGTATAGGTAGTTCTAAATATGTTAGAGCATGTTACAAATGTATAGTTCTAGATATGTTAGAGCATGTTACAAATGTATAGTTCTAGACATGTTAGAGCATGTTACAAATGTATAGGTAGTTCTAAATATGTTAGAGCATGTTACAAATGTATAGTTCTAGATATGTTAGAGCATGTTACAAATGTATAGTTCTAGATATGTTAGAGCATATTACAAATGTAAAGATAGGTCTAGAAGTGATAGAGCATGACGCCAATGTAAAGGTCTAGATGTGTTAGAGCATGACGCCAATGTAAATGTCTAGATGTGTAAGAGCATGACACAAATGTATAGTTCTAGATATGTTAGAGCCTGTTACAAATGTATAGGTAGTTCTAGATGTGATAGAGCATAACGCCAATGTATAGTTCTAGATATGTTAGAGCATGTTACAAATGTATAATTCTAGATATGTTAGAGCAAGTTACAAATGTATAAATAGGTCTAGATGTGATAGAGCAAGACGCCAATGTAAATGTATAGAAGTGTAAGAGCATGACGTCAAAGTATAGTTCTAGATATGTTAGAGCAAGTTACAAATGTATAGGTAGGTCTAGATGTGAAAGAGCATGACGCCAATGTATAGTTCTAGATATGTACGAGCATGTTACAAATGTATAGTTCTAGATATGTTAGAGCAAGTTACAAATGTATAGGTAGGTCTAGAAGTGATAGAGCATGACGCCAATGTAAAGGTCTAGATGTGTAAGAGCATGACGCCAATGTATAGTTCTAGATATGTTAGATTAAATTACAAATGTGTAGATAGGTCTAGATCTGGTAGAGCATGACGCCAATGTAAAGGTCTAGATGTGTAAGAGCATGATACAAATGTATAGTTCTAGATATGTTAGAGCAGGTTACAAATGTATAGGTCTAGATATGTTAGAGCACGTTACAAATGTATAGGTAGGTCTAGATGTGATAGAGCATGACGCCGAAGTATAGGTCTAGATGTGTTGGAGCATGACGCCAATGTATAGCTCTAGATGTGTAAGAGCATGAAACAAATGTATAGTTCTAGATATGTTAGAGCATGTTACAAATGTATAGGTAGTTCTAGATGTGATAGAGCATGACGCAAATGTAAAGTTCTAGATATGTTAGAGCATGTTACAAATGTATAGTTCTAGATATGTTAGAGCATGTTACAAATGTATAGGTAGTTCTAGATGTGATAGAGCATGATACAAATGTATAGTTCTAGATATGTTAGAGCATGTTACAAATGTATAGGTAGTTCTAGATATGTTAGAGCATGTTACAAATGTATAGGTAGTTCTAGATATGTTAGATCATGTTACAAATGTATAGATAGGTCTAAATGTGATAGAGCATGACGCCAATTTAAAGGTCTTGATGTGTTAGAGCATGACGCCAATGTAAATGTCTAGATGTGTAAGAGCATGACACAAATGTATAGTTCTAGATATGTTAGAGCAGGTTACAAATGTATAGATAGGTCTAGATGTGTAAGAGCATGACGAAAATGTAGAGCTCTAGATGTGTAATAGCATGACACAAATGTATAGTTCTAGATATGCTAGAGCATGTTACAAATGTATAGGTCTAGATGTGTTAGAGCATGACGCCAATGTAAAGGTCTAAATGTGTAAGAGCATGACACAAATGTATAGTTCTAGATATGTTACAGCATGTTACAAATGTATAGATCTAGATGTGATAGAGCATGACGCCAATGTAAAGGTCTAAATGTGTTAGAGCATGACGCCAATGTAAATGTCTAGATGTGTAAGAGCATGACACAAATGTATAGTTCTAGATATGTTAGAGCATGTTACAAATGTATAGATAGGTCTAGATGTGTAAGAGCATGACGCCAATGTAGAGCTCTAGATGTGTAAGAGCATGACACAAATGTATAGTTCTAGATATGTCAGAGCATGTTACAAATGTATAGGTCTAGATGTGATAGAGCATGACGCCAATGTATAGTTCTAGATGTGTTGGAGCATAACGCCAATGTATAGCTCTAGATGCGTAAGAGCATGAAACAAATGTATAGTTCTAGATATGTTAGAGCATGTTACAAATGTATAGGTAGGTCTAGATGTAATAGAACATGACGCCAATGTTAAGTTCTAGATGTGTTGGAGCATGTTGCCAATGTATAGTTCTAGATGTGTTGGAACATGACGCCAATGTATAGCTCTAGATGTGTAAAAGCATGACACAAATGTATAGTTCTAGATATGTTAGAGCATGTTACAAATGTATAGGTCTAGATGTGATAGAGCATGACGCCAATGTAAAGGTCTAGATATGTTGGAGCATGACACCAATGTATGGGTCTAGATGTGTAAGAGCATTACACAAATGTATAGTTCTAGATATGTTAGAGCATGTTACAAATGTATAGTTCTAGATATGTTAGAGCATGTGAAAATGTATAGGTAGGTCTAGATGTGATAGAGCATGACGCCAATGTACAAGTTCTAGATGTGTAAGAGCATGACGCCAATGTATAGGTCTAGATGTGTAAGAGCATGACGCCAATATAAAGGTCTAGATGTGATAGAGCATGACGCCAATGTAAAGTTCTAGATGTGTTAGAGCATGTTACAAATGTATAGTTCTAGATATGTTAGAGCATGTTACAAATGTATAGGTAATTCTAGATGTGATAGAGTATGACGCCAATGTATAGTTCTGATATGTTGGAGCATCTTACAAATGTATAGTTATAGATATGTTAGAGCATGTTACAAATATATAGGTAGTTCTAGATTTGATAGAGCATGTTATAAATGTATAGTTCTAGATATGTTAGAGCATGTTACAAATGTACAGGTAGTTCTAGATATGGTAGAGCATGTTACAAATGTATAGGTAGTTCTAGATATGTTAGAGCATGTTACAAATGTATAGGTAGTTCTAGATATGGTAGAGCATGTTACAAATGTATAGGTAGTTCTACATATGTTAGAGCATGTTACAAAGGTATAGGTAGTTCTAGATATGTTAGAGCATGTTACAAATGTATAGGTAGTTCTAGATATGTTAGAGCATGTTACAAATGTATAGTTTTAGATATGTTAGAGCATGTTACAAATGTATAGTTCTAGATATGTTAGAGCATGTTACAAATGTAAAATTCTAGATATGTTAGAGAAAGTTACAAATGTATAGATAGGTCTAGATGTGATAGAGCATGACGCCAATGTAAAGGTCTAGATGTGTTACAGCATGACGCAAACGTAAATGTCTAGATGTGTAAGAGCATGACACAAATGTATAGTTCTAGATATGTTAGAGCATGTTGCAAATGTATAGTTCTAGATATTTTATAGCACGTTACAAATGTATAGGTAGGTCTAGATGTGATAGAGCATGACGCCAATGTATAGGTCTAGATATGTTAGAGCATGGCGCCAATATATAGTTCTAGATATGTTAGAGCAAGTTACAAATGTATAGGTAGGTCTAGATATAAAAGAGCATGACGCCAAAGTATAGTTCTAGATATTTAAGAGCATGTTACAAATGTATAGTTCTAGATATGTTAGAGCAAGTTACAAATGTATAGGTAGGTCTAGATGGGATAGAGCATGACGCCAATGTATAGGTCTAGATGTTATAGAGCATGACGCCAATGTATAGTTCTAGATATGTAAGAGCATGTTACAAATGTATAGTTCTAGATATGTTAGAGTAAGTTACAAATGTGTAGATAGGTCTAGATGTGATAGTTCATGACGCCAATGTAAAGGTCTAGCTGTGGTGGAGCATGACGCCAATGTATAGTTCTAGATATGTTAGAGCAAGTTTCAAATGTATAGGTAGGTCTAGATGTGAAAGAGCATGACACAAATGTATAGTTCTAGATATCTTAGAGCATGTTACAAATGTATAGGTAGTTCTAGATGTGATAGAGCATGACGCCAATGTATAGGTCTAGATGTGTTGGAGCATGACGCCAATGTATAGCTCTAGATATGTTAGAGCATGTTACAAATGTATAATTCTAGATATGTTAGAGCAAGTTACAAATGTATAAATAGGTCTAGATGTGATAGAGCAAGACGCCAACGTAAAGGTCTAGATGTGTTAGAGCATGACGCAAATGTAAATGTCTAGATGTGTAAGAGCATGACGCCAATGTATAGTTCTAGATATGTTAGAGCAAGTTACAAATGTATTGGTAGGTCTAGATGTGAAAGAGCCTGACGCCAATGTATAGTTCTAGATATGTAAGAGCATGTTACAAATGTATAGTTCTATATATGTTAGAGGAAGTTACAAATGTATAGGTAGGTCTAGATGTGATAGAGCATGACGCCAATGTAAAGGTCTAGATGTGAAAGAGCATGACGCCAATGTATAGTTCTAGATATGTAAGAGCATGTTACAAATGTATAGTTCTAGATATGTTAGAGTAAATTACAAATGTGTAGATAGGTCTAGATGTGGTAGAGCATGACGCCAATGTAAAGGTCTACATGTGTAAGAGCATGACACAAATGTATAGTTCTAGATATGTTAGAGCATGTTACAAATGTATAGGTCTAGATATGTTAGAGCACGCTAAAAATGAATAGGTAGGTCTAGATGTGATAGAGCATGACGAAAATGTATAGGTCTAGATGTGTTGGAGCATGACGCCAATGTATAGCTCTAGATGTGTAAGAGCATGAAACAAATGTATAGTTCTAGATATGTTAGAGCATGTTACAAATGTATAGGTAGTTCTAGATATGTTAGAGCATGTTACAAATGTATAGGTAGTTCTAGATATGTTAGAGCATGTTACAAATGTTTAGGTAGTTCTAGATATGTTAGAGCATGTTACAAATGTATAGGTAGTTGTAGATATGTTAGAGCATGTTACAAATGTATAGGTAGTTCTAGATATGTTAGAGCATGTTACAAATGTATAGGTAGTTCTAGATATGTTAGAGCATGTTACAAATGTGTAGGTAGTTCTAGATATGTTAGAGCATGTTACAAATGTATAGATAGGTCTAGATGTGATAGAGCATGACACAAATGTATAGTTCTAGATATGTTAGAGCATGTTACAAATGTATAGGTAGTTCTAGATATGTTAGAGCATGTTACAAATGTGTAGGTAGTTCTAGATATGTTAGAGCATGTTACAAATGTATAGGTAGTTCTAGATATGTTAGAGCATGTTACAAATGTATAGTTCTAGATATGTTAGAGCATGTTACAAATGTATAGGTAGTTCTAGATATGTTAGAGCATGTTACAAATGTGCTGGTAGTTCTAGATATGTTAGAGCATGTTACAAATGTATAGATAGGTCTAGATGTGATAGAGCATGACACAAATGTATAGTTCTAGATATGTTAGAGCATGTTGCAAATGTATAGTTCTAGATATTTTATAGCACGTTACAAATGTATAGGTAGTTCTAGATGTGATGGAGCATGACGCCAATGTATAGGTCTAGATGTGTTGGAGCATGACGCCAATGAATAGCTCTAGATATGTTAGCGCATGTTACAAATGTATAATTCTAGATATGTTAGAGCAAGTTACAAATGTATAAATAGGTCTAGATGTGATAGAGCAAGACGCCAATGTAAAGGTCTAGATGTGTTAGAGCATGACGCAAATGTAAATGTCTAGATGTGTAAGAGCATGACGCCAATGTATAGTTCTAGATATGTTAGAGCAAGTTACAAATGTATTGGTAGGTCTAGATGTGAAAGAGCCTGACGCCAATGTATAGTTCTAGATATGTAAGAGCATGTTACAAATGTATAGTTCTAGATATGTTAGAGTAAATTACAAATGTGTAGATAGGTCTAGATGTGATAGAGCATGACGCCAATGTAAAGGTCTAGATGTGTAAGAGCATGACGCCAATGTATAGTTCTAGATATGTAAGAGCATGTTACAAATGTATAGTTCTAGATATGTTAGAGTAAATTACAAATGTGTAGATAGGTCTAGATGTGGTAGAGCATGACGCCAATGTAAAGGTCTACATGTGTAAGAGCATGACACAAATGTATAGTTCTAGATATGTTAGAGCATGTTACAAATGTATAGGTAGTTCTAGATATGTTAGAGCATGTTACAAATGTATAGGTAGTTCTAGATATGTTAGAGCATTTTACAAATGTATAGGTAGTTCTATATGTGATAGAGCATGACGCCAATGTATAGTTCTAGATATGTTAAAGCATGTTACAAATGTATAGTTCTAGATATGTTAGAGCATGTTACAAATGTATAGGGAGTTCTAGATGTGATAGAGCATGACACACATGTATAGTTCTAGATATGTTAGAGCATGTTACAAATGTGTAGGTAGTTCTAGATATGTTAGAGCATGTTACAAATGAATAGATAGGTCTAGATGTGATAGAGCATGACACAAATGTATAGTTCTAGATATGTTAGAGCATGTTGCAAATGTATAGTTCTAGATATGTTAGAGCAAGTTACAAATGTATAGGTAGGTCTGGATGTAAAAGAGCATGACGCCAAAGTATAGTTCTAGATATTTAAGAGCATGTTACAAATGTATAGTTCTAGATATGTTAGAGCAAGTTACAAATGTATAGGTAGGTCTAGATGGGATAGAGCATGACGCCAATGTATAGGTCTAGATGTTATAGAGCATGACGCCAATGTATAGTTCTAGATATGTAAGAGCATGTTACAAATGTATAGTTCTAGATATGTTAGAGTAAGTTACAAATGTGTAGATAGGTCTAGATGTGATAGTTCATGACGCCAATGTAAAGGTCTAGCAGTGGTGGAGCATGACGCCAATGTATAGTTCTAGATATGTTAGAGCAAGTTACAAATGTATAGGTAGGTCTAGATGTGAAAGAGCATGACACAAATGTATAGTTCTAGATATCTTAGAGTCTGTTACAAATGTATAGGTAGTTCTAGATGTGATAGAGCATGACGCCAATGTATAGGTCTAGATGTGTTGGAGCATGACGCCAATGTATAGCTCTAGATATTTTAGAGCATGTTACAAATGTATAATTCTAGATATGTTAGAGCAAGTTACAAATGTATAAATAGGTCTAGATGTGATAGAGGAAGACGCCAATGTAAAGGTCTAGATGTGTTAGAGCATGACGCAAATGTAAATGTCTAGATGTGTAAGAGCTTGACGCCAATGTATAGTTCTAGATATGTTAGAGCAAGTTACAAATGTATTGGTAGGTCTAGATGTGAAAGAGCCTGACGCCAATGTATAGTTCTAGATATGTAAGAGCATGTTACAAATGTATAGTTCTAGATATGTTAGAGTAAATTACAAATGTGTAGATAGGTCTAGATGTGATAGAGCATGACGCCAATGTAAAGGTCTAGATGTGTAAGAGCATGACGCCAATGTATAGTTCTAGATATGTAAGAGCATGTTACAAATGTATAGTTCTAGATATGTTAGAGTAAATTACAAATGTGTAGATAGGTCTAGATGTGGTAGAGCATGACGCCAATGTAAAGGTCTACATGTGTAAGAGCATGACACAAATGTATAGTTCTAGATATGTTAGAGCATGTTACAAATGTATAGGTCTAGATATGTTAGAGCACGCTAAAAATGAATAGGTAGGTCTAGATGTGATAGAGCATGACGAAAATGTATAGGTCTAGATGTGTTGGAGCATGACGCCAATGTATAGCTCTAGATGTGTAAGAGCATGAAACAAATGTATAGTTCTAGATATGTTAGAGCATTTTACAAATGTATAGGGAGTTCTATATGTGATAGAGCATGACGCCAATGTATAGTTCTAGATATGTTAAAGCATGTTACAAATGTATAGTTCTAGATATGTTAGAGCATGTTACAAATGTATAGGGAGTTCTAGATGTGATAGAGCATGATACACATGTATAGTTCTAGATATGTTAGAGCATGTTACAAATGTATAGGTAGTTCTAGATATGTTAGAGCATGTTACAAATGTATAGGTAGTTCTAGATATGTTAGAGCATTTTACAAATGTATAGGTAGTTCTATATGTGATAGAGCATGACGCCAATGTATAGTTCTAGATATGTTAAAGCATGTTACAAATGTATAGTTCTAGATATGTTAGAGCATGTTACAAATGTATAGGGAGTTCTAGATGTGATAGAACATGACACACATGTATAGTTCTAGATATGTTAGAGCATGTTACAAATGTGTAGGTAGTTCTAGATATGTTAGAGCATGTTACAAATGAATAGATAGGTCTAGATGTGATAGAGCATGACACAAATGTATAGTTCTAGATATGTTAGAGCATGTTGCAAATGTATAGTTCTAGATATGTTAGAGCAAGTTACAAATGTATAGGTAGGTCTGGATGTAAAAGAGCATGACGCCAAAGTATAGTTCTAGATATTTAAGAGCATGTTACAAATGTATAATTCTAGATATGTTAGAGCAAGTTACAAATGTATAGGTAGGTCTAGATGGGATAGAGCATGACGCCAATGTATAGGTCTAGATGTTATAGAGCATGACGCCAATGTATAGTTCTAGATATGTAAGAGCATGTTACAAATGTATAGTTCTAGATATGTTAGAGTAAGTTACAAATGTGTAGATAGGTCTAGATGTGATAGTTCATGACGCCAATGTAAAGGTCTAGCTGTGGTGGAGCATGACGCCAATGTATAGTTCTAGATATGTTAGAGCAAGTTACAAATGTATAGGTAGGTCTAGATGTGAAAGAGCATGACACAAATGTATAGTTCTAGATATCTTAGAGTCTGTTACAAATGTATAGGTAGTTCTAGATGTGATAGAGCATGACGCCAATGTATAGGTCTAGATGTGTTGGAGCATGACGCCAATGTATAGCTCTAGATATTTTAGAGCATGTTACAAATGTACAATTCTAGATATGTTAGAGCAAGTTACAAATGTATAAATAGGTCTAGATGTGATAGAGGAAGACGCAAATGTAAATGTCTAGATGTGTAAGAGCTTGACGCCAATGTATAGTTCTAGATATGTTAGAGCAAGTTACAAATGTATTGGTAGGTCTAGATGTGAAAGAGCCTGACGCCAATGTATAGTTCTAGATATGTAAGAGCATGTTACAAATGTATAGTTCTAGATATGTTAGAGTAAATTACAAATGTGTAGATAGGTCTAGATGTGATAGAGCATGACGCCAATGTAAAGGTCTAGATGTGTAAGAGCATGACGCCAATGTATAGTTCTAGATATGTAAGAGCATGTTACAAATGTATAGTTCTAGATATGTTAGAGTAAATTACAAATGTGTAGATAGGTCTAGATGTGGTAGAGCATGACGCCAATGTAAAGGTCTACATGTGTAAGAGCATGACACAAATGTATAGTTCTAGATATGTTAGAGCATGTTACAAATGTATAGGTCTAGATATGTTAGAGCACGCTAAAAATGAATAGGTAGGTCTAGATGTGATAGAGCATGACGAAAATGTATAGGTCTAGATGTGTTGGAGCATGACGCCAATGTATAGCTCTAGATGTGTAAGAGCATGAAACAAATGTATAGTTCTAGATATGTTAGAGCATGTTACAAATGTATAGGGAGTTCTAGATGTGATAGAGCATGATACACATGTATAGTTCTAGATATGTTAGAGCATGTTACAAATGTATAGGTAGTTCTAGATATGTTAGAGCATGTTACAAATGTATAGGTAGTTCTAGATATGTTAGAGCATTTTACAAATGTATAGGTAGTTCTATATGTGATAGAGCATGACGCCAATGTATAGTTCTAGATATGTTAAAGCATGTTACAAATGTATAGTTCTAGATATGTTAGAGCATGTTACAAATGTATAGGGAGTTCTAGATGTGATAGAGCATGACACACATGTATAGTTCTAGATATGTTAGAGCATGTTACAAATGTGTAGGTAGTTCTAGATATGTTAGAGCATGTTACAAATGAATAGATAGGTCTAGATGTGATAGAGCATGACACAAATGTATAGTTCTAGATATGTTAGAGCATGTTGCAAATGTATAGTTCTAGATATGTTAGAGCAAGTTACAAATGTATAGGTAGGTCTGGATGTAAAAGAGCATGACGCCAAAGTATAGTTCTAGATATTTAAGAGCATGTTACAAATGTATAATTCTAGATATGTTAGAGCAAGTTACAAATGTATAGGTAGGTCTAGATGGGATAGAGCATGACGCCAATGTATAGGTCTAGATGTTATAGAGCATGACGCCAATGTATAGTTCTAGATATGTAAGAGCATGTTACAAATGTATAGTTCTAGATATGTTAGAGTAAGTTACAAATGTGTAGATAGGTCTAGATGTGATAGTTCATGACGCCAATGTAAAGGTCTAGCTGTGGTGGAGCATGACGCCAATGTATAGTTCTAGATATGTTAGAGCAAGTTACAAATGTATAGGTAGGTCTAGATGTGAAAGAGCATGACACAAATGTATAGTTCTAGATATCTTAGAGCCTGTTACAAATGTATAGGTAGTTCTAGATGTGATAGAGCATGACGCAAATGTAAATGTCTAGATGTGTAAGAGCATGACGTCAATGTATAGTTCTAGATATGTTAGAGCAAGTTACAAATGAATTGGTAGGTCTAGATGTGAAAGAGCCTGACGCCAATGTATAGTTCTAGATATGTTAGATTAAATTACAAATGTGTAGATAGGTCTAGATCTGGTAGAGCATGACGCCAATGTAAAGGTCTAGATGTGTAAGAGCATGATACAAATGTATAGTTCTAGATATGTTAGAGCAGGTTACAAATGTATAGGTCTAGATATGTTAGAGCACGTTACAAATGTATAGGTAGGTCTAGATGTGATAGAGCATGACGCCGAAGTATAGGTCTAGATGTGTTGGAGCATGACGCCAATGTATAGCTCTAGATGTGTAAGAGCATGAAACAAATGTATAGTTCTAGATATGTTAGAGCATGTTACAAATGTATAGGTAGTTCTAGATGTGATAGAGCATGACGCAAATGTAAAGTTCTAGATATGTTAGAGCATGTTACAAATGTATAGTTCTAGATATGTTAGAGCATGTTACAAATGTATAGGTAGTTCTAGATGTGATAGAGCATGATACAAATGTATAGTTCTAGATATGTTAGAGCATGTTACAAATGTATAGGTAGTTCTAGATATGTTAGAGCATGTTACAAATGTATAGGTAGTTCTAGATATGTTAGATCATGTTACAAATGTATAGATAGGTCTAAATGTGATAGAGCATGACGCCAATTTAAAGGTCTTGATGTGTTAGAGCATGACGCCAATGTAAATGTCTAGATGTGTAAGAGCATGACACAAATGTATAGTTCTAGATATGTTAGAGCAGGTTACAAATGTATAGATAGGTCTAGATGTGTAAGAGCATGACGAAAATGTAGAGCTCTAGATGTGTAATAGCATGACACAAATGTATAGTTCTAGATATGCTAGAGCATGTTACAAATGTATAGGTCTAGATGTGTTAGAGCATGACGCCAATGTAAAGGTCTAAATGTGTAAGAGCATGACACAAATGTATAGTTCTAGATATGTTACAGCATGTTACAAATGTATAGATAGGTCTAGATGTGTAAGAGCATGACGCCAATGTAGAGCTCTAGATGTGTAAGAGCATGACACAAATGTATAGTTCTAGATATGTCAGAGCATGTTACAAATGTATAGGTCTAGATGTGATAGAGCATGACGCCAATGTATAGTTCTAGATGTGTTGGAGCATAACGCCAATGTATAGCTCTAGATGCGTAAGAGCATGAAACAAATGTATAGTTCTAGATATGTTAGAGCATGTTACAAATGTATAGGTAGGTCTAGATGTAATAGAACATGACGCCAATGTTAAGTTCTAGATGTGTTGGAGCATGTTGCCAATGTATAGTTCTAGATGTGTTGGAACATGACGCCAATGTATAGCTCTAGATGTGTAAAAGCATGACACAAATGTATAGTTCTAGATATGTTAGAGCATGTTACAAATGTATAGGTCTAGATGTGATAGAGCATGACGCCAATGTAAAGGTCTAGATATGTTGGAGCATGACACCAATGTATGGGTCTAGATGTGTAAGAGCATTACACAAATGTATAGTTCTAGATATGTTAGAGCATGTTACAAATGTATAGTTCTAGATATGTTAGAGCATGTGAAAATGTATAGGTAGGTCTAGATGTGATAGAGCATGACGCCAATGTACAAGTTCTAGATGTGTAAGAGCATGACGCCAATGTATATTTCTAGATGTGTAAGAGCATGACGCCAATATAAAGGTCTAGATGTGATAGAGCATGACGCCAATGTAAAGTTCTAGATGTGTTAGAGCATGTTACAAATGTATAGTTCTAGATATGTTAGAGCATGTTACAAATGTATAGGTAATTCTAGATGTGATAGAGTATGACGCCAATGTATAGTTCTGATATGTTAGAGCATCTTACAAATGTATAGTTATAGATATGTTAGAGCATGTTACAAATATATAGGTAGTTCTAGATTTGATAGAGCATGTTATAAATGTATAGTTCTAGATATGTTAGAGCATGTTACAAATGTACAGGTAGTTCTAGATATGGTAGAGCATGTTACAAATGTATAGGTAGTTCTAGATATGTTAGAGCATGTTACAAATGTATAGGTAGTTCTAGATATGGTAGAGCATGTTACAAATGTATAGGTAGTTCTACATATGTTAGAGCATGTTACAAAGGTATAGGTAGTTCTAGATATGTTAGAGCATGTTACAAATGTATAGGTAGTTCTAGATATGTTAGAGCATGTTACAAATGTATAGTTTTAGATATGTTAGAGCATGTTACAAATGTATAGTTCTAGATATGTTAGAGCATGTTACAAATGTAAAATTCTAGATATGTTAGAGAAAGTTACAAATGTATAGATAGGTCTAGATGTGATAGAGCATGACGCCAATGTAAAGGTCTAGATGTGTTACAGCATGACGCAAACGTAAATGTCTAGATGTGTAAGAGCATGACACAAATGTATAGTTCTAGATATGTTAGAGCATGTTGCAAATGTATAGTTCTAGATATTTTATAGCACGTTACAAATGTATAGGTAGGTCTAGATGTGATAGAGCATGACGCCAATGTATAGGTCTAGATATGTTAGAGCATGGCGCCAATATATAGTTCTAGATATGTTAGAGCAAGTTACAAATGTATAGGTAGGTCTAGATATAAAAGAGCATGACGCCAAAGTATAGTTCTAGATATTTAAGAGCATGTTACAAATGTATAGTTCTAGATATGTTAGAGCAAGTTACAAATGTATAGGTAGGTCTAGATGGGATAGAGCATGACGCCAATGTATAGGTCTAGATGTTATAGAGCATGACGCCAATGTATAGTTCTAGATATGTAAGAGCATGTTACAAATGTATAGTTCTAGATATGTTAGAGTAAGTTACAAATGTGTAGATAGGTCTAGATGTGATAGTTCATGACGCCAATGTAAAGGTCTAGCTGTGGTGGAGCATGACGCCAATGTATAGTTCTAGATATGTTAGAGCAAGTTTCAAATGTATAGGTAGGTCTAGATGTGAAAGAGCATGACACAAATGTATAGTTCTAGATATCTTAGAGCATGTTACAAATGTATAGGTAGTTCTAGATGTGATAGAGCATGACGCCAATGTATAGGTCTAGATGTGTTGGAGCATGACGCCAATGTATAGCTCTAGATATGTTAGAGCATGTTACAAATGTATAATTCTAGATATGTTAGAGCAAGTTACAAATGTATAAATAGGTCTAGATGTGATAGAGCAAGACGCCAACGTAAAGGTCTAGATGTGTTAGAGCATGACGCAAATGTAAATGTCTAGATGTGTAAGAGCATGACGCCAATGTATAGTTCTAGATATGTTAGAGCAAGTTACAAATGTATTGGTAGGTCTAGATGTGAAAGAGCCTGACGCCAATGTATAGTTCTAGATATGTAAGAGCATGTTACAAATGTATAGTTCTATATATGTTAGAGGAAGTTACAAATGTATAGGTAGGTCTAGATGTGATAGAGCATGACGCCAATGTAAAGGTCTAGATGTGTAAGAGCATGACGCCAATGTATAGTTCTAGATATGTAAGAGCATGTTACAAATGTATAGTTCTAGATATGTTAGAGTAAATTACAAATGTGTAGATAGGTCTAGATGTGGTAGAGCATGACGCCAATGTAAAGGTCTACATGTGTAAGAGCATGACACAAATGTATAGTTCTAGATATGTTAGAGCATGTTACAAATGTATAGGTCTAGATATGTTAGAGCACGCTAAAAATGAATAGGTAGGTCTAGATGTGATAGAGCATGACGAAAATGTATAGGTCTAGATGTGTTGGAGCATGACGCCAATGTATAGCTCTAGATGTGTAAGAGCATGAAACAAATGTATAGTTCTAGATATGTTAGAGCATGTTACAAATGTATAGGTAGTTCTAGATATGTTAGAGCATGTTACAAATGTATAGGTAGTTCTAGATATGTTAGAGCATGTTACAAATGTTTAGGTAGTTCTAGATATGTTAGATCATGTTACAAATGTATAGGTAGTTGTAGATATGTTAGAGCATGTTACAAATGTATAGGTAGTTCTAGATATGTTAGAGCATGTTACAAATGTATAGGTAGTTCTAGATATGTTAGAGCATGTTACAAATGTGTAGGTAGTTCTAGATATGTTAGAGCATGTTACAAATGTATAGATAGGTCTAGATGTGATAGAGCATGACACAAATGTATAGTTCTAGATATGTTAGAGCATGTTACAAATGTATAGGTAGTTCTAGATATGTTAGAGCATGTTACAAATGTGTAGGTAGTTCTAGATATGTTAGAGCATGTTACAAATGTATAGGTAGTTCTAGATATGTTAGAGCATGTTACAAATGTATAGTTCTAGATATGTTAGAGCATGTTACAAATGTATAGGTAGTTCTAGATATGTTAGAGCATGTTACAAATGTGCTGGTAGTTCTAGATATGTTAGAGCATGTTACAAATGTATAGATAGGTCTAGATGTGATAGAGCATGACACAAATGTATAGTTCTAGATATGTTAGAGCATGTTGCAAATGTATAGTTCTAGATATTTTATAGCACGTTACAAATGTATAGGTAGTTCTAGATGTGATGGAGCATGACGCCAATGTATAGGTCTAGATGTGTTGGAGCATGACGCCAATGAATAGCTCTAGATATGTTAGCGCATGTTACAAATGTATAATTCTAGATATGTTAGAGCAAGTTACAAATGTATAAATAGGTCTAGATGTGATAGAGCAAGACGCCAATGTAAAGGTCTAGATGTGTTAGAGCATGACGCAAATGTAAATGTCTAGATGTGTAAGAGCATGACGCCAATGTATAGTTCTAGATATGTTAGAGCAAGTTACAAATGTATTGGTAGGTCTAGATGTGAAAGAGCCTGACGCCAATGTATAGTTCTAGATATGTAAGAGCATGTTACAAATGTATAGTTCTAGATATGTTAGAGTAAATTACAAATGTGTAGATAGGTCTAGATGTGATAGAGCATGACGCCAATGTAAAGGTCTAGATGTGTAAGAGCATGACGCCAATGTATAGTTCTAGATATGTAAGAGCATGTTACAAATGTATAGTTCTAGATATGTTAGAGTAAATTACA
This sequence comes from Prosapia bicincta, assembly GCA_036971475.1. Lineage (NCBI taxonomy): Eukaryota > Metazoa > Arthropoda > Insecta > Hemiptera > Cercopidae > Prosapia > Prosapia bicincta. The sequence goes on from JBAIZL010000008.1 coordinate 13,267,913, forward strand.
AATGTGTAGATAGGTCTAGATGTGGTAGAGCATGACGCCAATGTAAAGGTCTACATGTGTAAGAGCATGACACAAATGTATAGTTCTAGATATGTTAGAGCATGTTACAAATGTATAGGTAGTTCTAGATATGTTAGAGCATGTTACAAATGTATAGGTAGTTCTAGATATGTTAGAGCATTTTACAAATGTATAGGTAGTTCTATATGTGATAGAGCATGACGCCAATGTATAGTTCTAGATATGTTAAAGCATGTTACAAATGTATAGTTCTAGATATGTTAGAGCATGTTACAAATGTATAGGGAGTTCTAGATGTGATAGAGCATGACACACATGTATAGTTCTAGATATGTTAGAGCATGTTACAAATGTGTAGGTAGTTCTAGATATGTTAGAGCATGTTACAAATGAATAGATAGGTCTAGATGTGATAGAGCATGACACAAATGTATAGTTCTAGATATGTTAGAGCATGTTGCAAATGTATAGTTCTAGATATGTTAGAGCAAGTTACAAATGTATAGGTAGGTCTGGATGTAAAAGAGCATGACGCCAAAGTATAGTTCTAGATATTTAAGAGCATGTTACAAATGTATAGTTCTAGATATGTTAGAGCAAGTTACAAATGTATAGGTAGGTCTAGATGGTATAGAGCATGACGCCAATGTATAGGTCTAGATGTTATAGAGCATGACGCCAATGTATAGTTCTAGATATGTAAGAGCATGTTACAAATGTATAGTTCTAGATATGTTAGAGTAAGTTACAAATGTGTAGATAGGTCTAGATGTGATAGTTCATGACGCCAATGTAAAGGTCTAGCAGTGGTGGAGCATGACGCCAATGTATAGTTCTAGATATGTTAGAGCAAGTTACAAATGTATAGGTAGGTCTAGATGTGAAAGAGCATGACACAAATGTATAGTTCTAGATATCTTAGAGTCTGTTACAAATGTATAGGTAGTTCTAGATGTGATAGAGCATGACGCCAATGTATAGGTCTAGATGTGTTGGAGCATGACGCCAATGTATAGCTCTAGATATTTTAGAGCATGTTACAAATGTATAATTCTAGATATGTTAGAGCAAGTTACAAATGTATAAATAGGTCTAGATGTGATAGAGGAAGACGCCAATGTAAAGGTCTAGATGTGTTAGAGCATGACGCAAATGTAAATGTCTAGATGTGTAAGAGCTTGACGCCAATGTATAGTTCTAGATATGTTAGAGCAAGTTACAAATGTATTGGTAGGTCTAGATGTGAAAGAGCCTGACGCCAATGTATAGTTCTAGATATGTAAGAGCATGTTACAAATGTATAGTTCTAGATATGTTAGAGTAAATTACAAATGTGTAGATAGGTCTAGATGTGATAGAGCATGACGCCAATGTAAAGGTCTAGATGTGTAAGAGCATGACGCCAATGTATAGTTCTAGATATGTAAGAGCATGTTACAAATGTTTAGTTCTAGATATGTTAGAGTAAATTACAAATGTGTAGATAGGTCTAGATGTGGTAGAGCATGACGCCAATGTAAAGGTCTACATGTGTAAGAGCATGACACAAATGTATAGTTCTAGATATGTTAGAGCATGTTACAAATGTATAGGTCTAGATATGTTAGAGCACGCTAAAAATGAATAGGTAGGTCTAGATGTGATAGAGCATGACGAAAATGTATAGGTCTAGATGTGTTGGAGCATGACGCCAATGTATAGCTCTAGATGTGTAAGAGCATGAAACAAATGTATAGTTCTAGATATGTTAGAGCATTTTACAAATGTATAGGTAGTTCTATATGTGATAGAGCATGACGCCAATGTATAGTTCTAGATATGTTAAAGCATGTTACAAATGTATAGTTCTAGATATGTTAGAGCATGTTACAAATGTATAGGGAGTTCTAGATGTGATAGAGCATGACACACATGTATAGTTCTAGATATGTTAGAGCATGTTACAAATGTGTAGGTAGTTCTAGATATGTTAGAGCATGTTACAAATGAATAGATAGGTCTAGATGTGATAGAGCATGACACAAATGTATAGTTCTAGATATGTTAGAGCATGTTGCAAATGTATAGTTCTAGATATGTTAGAGCAAGTTACAAATGTATAGGTAGGTCTGGATGTAAAAGAGCATGACGCCAAAGTATAGTTCTAGATATTTAAGAGCATGTTACAAATGTATAATTCTAGATATGTTAGAGCAAGTTACAAATGTATAGGTAGGTCTAGATGGGATAGAGCATGACGCCAATGTATAGGTCTAGATGTTATAGAGCATGACGCCAATGTATAGTTCTAGATATGTAAGAGCATGTTACAAATGTATAGTTCTAGATATGTTAGAGTAAGTTACAAATGTGTAGATAGGTCTAGATGTGATAGTTCATGACGCCAATGTAAAGGTCTAGCTGTGGTGGAGCATGACGCCAATGTATAGTTCTAGATATGTTAGAGCAAGTTACAAATGTATAGGTAGGTCTAGATGTGAAAGAGCATGACACAAATGTATAGTTCTAGATATCTTAGAGTCTGTTACAAATGTATAGGTAGTTCTAGATGTGATAGAGCATGACGCCAATGTATAGGTCTAGATGTGTTGGAGCATGACGCCAATGTATAGCTCTAGATATTTTAGAGCATGTTACAAATGTACAATTCTAGATATGTTAGAGCAAGTTACAAATGTATAAATAGGTCTAGATGTGATAGAGGAAGACGCCAATGTAAAGGTCTAGATGTGTTAGAGCATGACGCAAATGTAAATGTCTAGATGTGTAAGAGCTTGACGCCAATGTATAGTTCTAGATATGTTAGAGCAAGTTACAAATGTATTGGTAGGTCTAGATGTGAAAGAGCCTGACGCCAATGTATAGTTCTAGATATGTAAGAGCATGTTACAAATGTATAGTTCTAGATATGTTAGAGTAAATTACAAATGTGTAGATAGGTCTAGATGTGATAGAGCATGACGCCAATGTAAAGGTCTAGATGTGTAAGAGCATGACGCCAATGTATAGTTCTAGATATGTAAGAGCATGTTACAAATGTATAGTTCTAGATATGTTAGAGTAAATTACAAATGTGTAGATAGGTCTAGATGTGGTAGAGCATGACGCCAATGTAAAGGTCTACATGTGTAAGAGCATGACACAAATGTATAGTTCTAGATATGTTAGAGCATGTTACAAATGTATAGGTCTAGATATGTTAGAGCACGCTAAAAATGAATAGGTAGGTCTAGATGTGATAGAGCATGACGAAAATGTATAGGTCTAGATGTGTTGGAGCATGACGCCAATGTATAGCTCTAGATGTGTAAGAGCATGAAACAAATGTATAGTTCTAGATATGTTAGAGCATGTTACAAATGTATAGGGAGTTCTAGATGTGATAGAGCATGATACACATGTATAGTTCTATATATGTTAGAGCATGTTACAAATGTATAGGTAGTTCTAGATATGTTAGAGCATGTTACAAATGTATAGGTAGTTCTAGATATGTTAGAGCATTTTACAAATGTATAGGTAGTTCTATATGTGATAGAGCATGACGCCAATGTATAGTTCTAGATATGTTAAAGCATGTTACAAATGTATAGTTCTAGATATTTTAGAGCATGTTACAAATGTATAGGGAGTTCTAGATGTGATAGAGCATGACACACATGTATAGTTCTAGATATGTTAGAGCATGTTACAAATGTGTAGGTAGTTCTAGATATGTTAGAGCATGTTACAAATGAATAGATAGGTCTAGATGTGATAGAGCATGACACAAATGTATAGTTCTAGATATGTTAGAGCATGTTGCAAATGTATAGTTCTAGATATGTTAGAGCAAGTTACAAATGTATAGGTAGGTCTGGATGTAAAAGAGCATGACGCCAAAGTATAGTTCTAGATATTTAAGAGCATGTTACAAATGTATAATTCTAGATATGTTAGAGCAAGTTACAAATGTATAGGTAGGTCTAGATGGGATAGAGCATGACGCCAATGTATAGGTCTAGATGTTATAGAGCATGACGCCAATGTATAGTTCTAGATATGTAAGAGCATGTTACAAATGTATAGTTCTAGATATGTTAGAGTAAGTTACAAATGTGTAGATAGGTCTAGATGTGATAGTTCATGACGCCAATGTAAAGGTCTAGCTGTGGTGGAGCATGACGCCAATGTATAGTTCTAGATATGTTAGAGCAAGTTACAAATGTATAGGTAGGTCTAGATGTGAAAGAGCATGACACAAATGTATAGTTCTAGATATCTTAGAGCCTGTTACAAATGTATAGGTAGTTCTAGATGTGATAGAGCATGACGCAAATGTAAATGTCTAGATGTGTAAGAGCATGACGTCAATGTATAGTTCTAGATATGTTAGAGCAAGTTACAAATGTATTGGTAGGTCTAGATGTGAAAGAGCCTGACGCCAATGTATAGTTCTAGATATGTAAGAGCATGTTACAAATGTATAGTTCTATATATGTTAGAGCAAGTTACAAATGTATAGGTAGGTCTAGATGTGATAGAGCATGACGCCAATGTAAAGGTCTAGATGTGTAAGAGCATGACGCCAATGTATAGTTCTAGATATGTAAGAGCATGTTACAAATGTATAATTCTAGATATATTAGATCAAGTTACAAATGTATAGATAGGTCTAGATGTGATAAATCTTGACGCCAATGTAAAGGTCTAGATGTGTTAGAGCATGACGCAAATGTAAATGTTTAGATGTGTAAGAGTATGATACAAATGTATAGTTCTAGATATGTTAGAACTTGTTACAAATGTATAGATAGTTCTAGATGAGTAAGAGCATGACGCCAATGTAGAGCTCTAGATGTGTAAGAGCATGACACAAATGTATAGTTCTAGATATGTTAGAGCATGTTACAAATGTATAGGTCTAGATGTGTTAGAGCATGACGCCAATGTAAAGGTCTGGATGTGTAAGAGCATGACACAAATGTATAGTTCTAGATATGTTAGAGCATGTTACAAATGTATAGTTATAGATGTGATAGAGCATGACGCCAATGTAAAGTTCTAGATGTGTTGGAGCATGACGCCAATGTATAGGTCTACATGTGTTGGAACATGACGCCAATGTATAGCTCTAGATGTGTAAGAGCATGACACAAATGTATAGGTTCTAGATATGTTAGAGCATGTTACAAATGTATAGGTATAGATGTGATAGAGCATGACGCCAATGTAAAGGTCTAGATGTGTTGGAGCATGACACAAATGTATAGTCTAGATGTGTTAGAGCATGTTACAAATGTATAGGTCTAGATATGTTAGAGCACGCTAAAAATGAATAGGTAGGTCTAGATGTGATAGAGCATGACGAAAATGTATAGGTCTAGATGTGTTGGAGCATGACGCCAATGTATAGCTCTAGATGTGTAAGAGCATGAAACAAATGTATAGTTCTAGATATGTTAGAGCATTTTACAAATGTATAGGGAGTTCTATATGTGATAGAGCATGACGCCAATGTATAGTTCTAGATATGTTAAAGCATGTTACAAATGTATAGTTCTAGATATGTTAGAGCATGTTACAAATGTATAGGGAGTTCTAGATGTGATAGAGCATGATACACATGTATAGTTCTAGATATGTTAGAGCATGTTACAAATGTATAGGTAGTTCTAGGTATGTTAGAGCATGTTACAAATGTATAGGTAGTTCTAGATATGTTAGAGCATTTTAGACATGTATAGGTAGTTCTATATGTGATAGAGCATGACGCCAATGTATAGTTCTAGATATGTTAAAGCATGTTACAAATGTATAGTTCTAGATATGTTAGAGCATGTTACAAATGTATAGGGAGTTCTAGATGTGATAGAGCATGACACACATGTATAGTTCTAGATATGTTAGAGCATGTTACAAATGTGTAGGTAGTTCTAGATATGTTAGAGCATGTTACAAATGAATAGATAGGTCTAGATGTGATAGAGCATGACACAAATGTATAGTTCTAGATATGTTAGAGCATGTTGCAAATGTATAGTTCTAGATATGTTAGAGCAAGTTACAAATGTATAGGTAGGTCTGGATGTAAAAGAGCATGACGCCAAAGTATAGTTCTAGATATTTAAGAGCATGTTACAAATGTATAATTCTAGATATGTTAGAGCAAGTTACAAATGTATAGGTAGGTCTAGATGGGATAGAGCATGACGCCAATGTATAGGTCTAGATGTTATAGAGCATGACGCCAATGTATAGTTCTAGATATGTAAGAGCATGTTACAAATGTATAGTTCTAGATATGTTAGAGTAAGTTACAAATGTGTAGATAGGTCTAGATGTGATAGTTCATGACGCCAATGTAAAGGTCTAGCTGTGGTGGAGCATGACGCCAATGTATAGTTCTAGATATGTTAGAGCAAGTTACAAATGTATAGGTAGGTCTAGATGTGAAAGAGCATGACACAAATGTATAGTTCTAGATATCTTAGAGCCTGTTACAAATGTATAGGTAGTTCTAGATGTGATAGAGCATGACGCAAATGTAAATGTCTAGATGTGTAAGAGCATGACGTCAATGTATAGTTCTAGATATGTTAGAGCAAGTTACAAATGTATTGGTAGGTCTAGATGTGAAAGAGCCTGACGCCAATGTATAGTTCTAGATATGTAAGAGCATGTTACAAATGTATAGTTCTATATATGTTAGAGCAAGTTACAAATGTATAGGTAGGTCTAGATGTGATAGAGCATGACGCCAATGTAAAGGTCTAGATGTGTAAGAGCATGACGCCAATGTATAGTTCTAGATATGTAAGAGCATGTTACAAATGTATAATTCTAGATATATTAGATCAAGTTACAAATGTATAGATAGGTCTAGATGTGATAAATCTTGACGCCAATGTAAAGGTCTAGATGTGTTAGAGCATGACGCAAATGTAAATGTTTAGATGTGTAAGAGTATGATACAAATGTATAGTTCTAGATATGTTAGAACTTGTTACAAATGTATAGATAGTTCTAGATGAGTAAGAGCATGACGCCAATGTAGAGCTCTAGATGTGTAAGAGCATGACACAAATGTATAGTTCTAGATATGTTAGAGCATGTTACAAATGTATAGGTCTAGATGTGTTAGAGCATGACGCCAATGTAAAGGTCTGGATGTGTAAGAGCATGACACAAATGTATAGTTCTAGATATGTTAGAGCATGTTACAAATGTATAGTTATAGATGTGATAGAGCATGACGCCAATGTAAAGTTCTAGATGTGTTGGAGCATGACGCCAATGTATAGGTCTACATGTGTTGGAACATGACGCCAATGTATAGCTCTAGATGTGTAAGAGCATGACACAAATGTATAGGTTCTAGATATGTTAGAGCATGTTACAAATGTATAGGTATAGATGTGATAGAGCATGACGCCAATGTAAAGGTCTAGATGTGTTGGAGCATGACACAAATGTATAGTCTAGATGTGTTGGAACATGACGCAATGTATAGCTCTAGATGATTTGGAGCATGACACAAATGTACAGTTCTAGATATGTTAGAGCAAGTTACAAATGTATAGGTCTAGATGTGATAGAGCATGACGCCAATGTAAAGGTCTAGATGTGTTAGAGCATGACACAAATGTATAGTTCTAGATATGTTAGAGCATGTTATAAATGTAAAGGTCTAGATGTGTAAGAGCATGACGCAAATGTATAGTTCTAGATATGTTAGAGCATGGTACAAATGTATAGGTCTAGATGTGATAGAGCATTACGCCAATGTAAAGGTCTAGATGTGTTGGAGCATGACGCCAATGTATAGCTCTAGATGTGTAAGAGCATGACACAAATGTATATTTCTAGATATGTTAGAGCACGTTACAAATGTATAGGTATTTCTAGATGTGATAGAGCATGACGCCAATGTATATGTCTCGATGTGTTGGAGCATGACTCCAATGTATAGCTCTAGATGTGTAAGAGCATGACACAAATGTATAGTTCTAGATATGTTAGAGCATGTTACAAATGTATAGGTAGGTCTAGATGTGATAGAGCATGACGTCAATGTATAGGTCTAGATGTGTTGGAGCATGACGCCAATGTATAGCTCTAGATGTGTAAGAGCATGACACAAATGAATAGTTCTGGATATGTTAGAGCATGTTACAATGGCATAGGTAGGTCTAGATGTGATAGAGCATGACGCCAATGTAAAGTTCTAGATGTGTTGGAGCATGACGCCAATGTATAGGTCTAGATGTGTTTTAGCATGACGCCAATGTATAGCTCTAGATGTGTAAGAGCATGACACAAATGTATAGTTCTAGATATGTTAGAGCATGTTACAAATGTATAGGTCTAGATGTGTTAGAGCATGACGCCAATGTAAAGGTCTAGATGTGTAAGAGCATGACACAAATGTATAGTTCTAGATATGTTAGAGCATGTTACAAATGTATAGGTAGGTCTAGATGTGATAGAGCATGACGTCAATGTATAGGTCTGGATGTGTTGGAGCATGACGCCAATGTATAGCTCTAGATGTGTAAGAGCATGACACAAACATATAGTTCTAGATATGTAAGAGCATGTTACAATTTCATAGGTAGGTCTAGATGTGATAGTGCATGACGCCAATGCATAGGTCTAGATCTGTTGGAGCATGACGCCAATGTATAGCTCTAGATGTGTAAGAGCATGTTACAAATGTATAGTTCTAGATATGTTAGAACATGTTACAAATGTATAGGTAGGTCTAGATGTGATAGAGTATGACGCCAATGTGTAGCTCTAGATGTGTAAAAGCATGACACAAATGTATAGTTCTAGATATGTTAGATAATGTTACAAATGTATAGGTCTAGATGTGATAGAGCATGACGCCAATGTAAAAGTCTAGATGTGTTGGAGCATGACACAAATGTATAGTTCTAGATATGTTAGAGCATGTTACAAATTTATAGGTCTAGATGTGATAGAGCATGACGCCAATGTAAAGGTCTAGATGTGTTGGAGGATGACGCCAATGTATAGCTCTAGATGTGTAAGAGCATGACACAAATGTATAGTTCTAGATATGGTAGAGCATGTTACAAATGTATAGGTAGGTCTAGATGTGATAGAGCATGACGCCAATGTATAGGTCTAGATGTGTTGGAGCATGACGCCAATGTATAGCTCTAGATGTGTAAGAGCATGACACAAATGTATAGTTCTAGATATGTAAGAGCATGTTACAAATGTATAGGTAGGTCTAGATGTGATAGAGCATGACGCCAAAGTATAGGTCTAGATGTGTTGGAGCATGACGCCAATGTATAGCTCTAGATGTGTAAGAGCATGACACAAATGTATAGTTCTAGATATGTAAGAGCACGTGACAAATGTATAGGTCGGTCTAGTTGTGATAGAGCATGACGGCAATGTTTAGGTCTAGATATGTTGGAGCATGACGCCAATGTATAGGTCTAGATGTGATAGAACATGACGCCAATGTAAAGTTCTAGATGTGTTGGAGCCTGACGCCAATTTATAGGTCTATATGTGTTAGAGCATGGCACAAATGTATAGGCCTAGATGTGTTGGAGCAAGACGCAAATATTATAGGTCTAGATGTGCTAGAGCCTGACGTCAATGTATAGGTCTAGATGTGTTAGAGCCTGACGCCAATGTATAGGTCTATATGTGTTCTTAGAGCATGACGCTAATTCGAAGATTTCCCCGGTCATTGTTTTTGTGCAGGAACATCAAAAGAATATTAATTTTAAAAATTTGATTGGAAATTAATATAAAGAAGCATGAAAATGTATAATGGGATATATATATATATATATATATATATATAACAAATGTATAGCAAATATATATAGCAATATATATGTATATATATATATATATATATATATATATATATATATATATATAGCAAAATACTCCTTTTGACCAAAAAAACGCAACAAAAATGCAATGGAAAGTGATGGAAGCAGCGAGAAGAAACACATGAAATGTATGACAGTGAACAAATGCAAATGTAGGCAAATGGTGTCGATACCTGCTAATTGAAACTAAGGCTAAGGATTCATGTTGAGATCATAAGAAGAACTGTGTATATATACTTCGATACAAAAAACAGAGAACGAATACAGTTTCTTGGCTTCGGAGGATTGAGCTCGTAATAATATAAACAAACTGTTGTAATGTCTTATATTTTAAGACCCGTTTGAGCCTCCCTTTGAACCTAAAATAAACACAAAACGTGTGAAAAATTATTAAAATGAAAACACATCATACGTGTTAGGTGTTCACAAGTTTAAATTCCATGTAAGTTATTAGTGTTGTAAGTAGTTCAATGACTGTCCCATATTACTAGTGACGGGGGTGGGTTTTTGTGATTTACCCCTCTATTTAAAAACAGTATAGCCCAGGGTTGTAGGTATTGGCCAGGGAATTTAAAGATGAGCTAACTCACCACATTTTGTTCATGTTGGTATTAAAACTAGAATTGAAAGACAAAAATGTATATGTTTCAGTACATTTTTCTGCCATTCCTAACTTTTCAATATTCTCTTCTGTTGACGCGTTTCGGATTAACTCCATTTTCAAAACTTCAATAGTATTGGTCGCCCAAATATTGAGCTCGTCTTTATATACCGTTAGCCACGCCCCCCTTCCAGACCTCACTTCCTAATAGTGCACGCCTATCCTTTTTTGAAAATGGAGTTAATCCGAAACGTGTCAACAGATAAGAATATAGAAAAGTTAAGAATGGCAGAAAAATGTACTCAAACATATAGAAATATTCCTAACAGAAATGAAGATGAGTAGATTAATAATTACAAAACTGTAGTTTAAAAATGTCTACAACCGTATTACTTGTATATTCACAAATTTATGTATCACTTTAACGTTGACGAACAACCCCTATAATAGGCCTAGTCGTTCTTTGTGTTGCATTGGAATGTGTTTTAATTAGTTGGAAAATCCGAGTTATTAAATCTTTCCCCGTTGTAAAGTTCATATCTATCAAGGAATTGTAAATATCTATGCTATTTGTTGCACTCACAGCAATTAAAATTGTAATGTTTACTTAAATTTGAAGCTATTAGTTTCCCTTTGTTATTCATAAATAGAGCAATTATAAGGTAGTACAATATACGTTAATGAGCTATTCTCTTCGCTTATGTAACCTATTGTATACGGGAATTTACACACGTGTTTGTCTCGACACTGTTTCTAAAGCATTCAACTCTCTGCATTGTCATCAATTAACTTTGAACTAAATGCACTTCAGGGAGAAATACAGATATAAAATAAAATCATTACAAAAATTTACAAACAGGAATAAGTGAAGGCTTAACACTTTATAAATTGTAAATATTTATAAAGAATATATAAGTTACGTGTTTTATTAAGCTTGAAAGGTTTTTAAAATGATTTTAATTTTATCCTTTTTAATAATTAACAAACAATTAAATTTTGAAACTCTTATATAATTTAGCTCAATAAAATACAATTTAATTGATATGCACTCAATTGCAGTGGAGACGTCTGTTCGATACAGAAGTTAGCTACACACTGAACGTAAAACGGTCTCACCACCTGCACAATGGAAAATCTGTGTAAGCAGGAATTTATCCTAGTACGCATTTTATTTAGTAAAGTTCACAATATTAGTTCACATAACTTATATATATATATATATATATATATATATATAAATTATATATATATATATATATATATAAATTATTTATATTATATATATATATAATTAATTGTTATATTACTATTAAAAAAAAATATTTTCTAATATTTGTTATAAAACTTATGGTTGTATAAATGAAAATACTTTTGATAGGTTTGAAAGAAGAAAAAATAATACAAACAGTATATTGATAATATTTGAATTGAGGGTTGTGTAATATTTTATATATTGTTTTTTAAAATGTACAAAAGTCTAAATATTTGTAATAATTAAAGCAAAATAAATAAAAAAGACAGTATAAAAATTGTATTTGTATTAAAGAATGAAGAGACAGACACTTCGAGTAAAATTTCAATTTGTTGAAATAAAGCACGCAGATTAAAGTCGGATTGAGCGTAGCCCCGGGGCCTCAGATTGTGCAGCTCAAATTTGTCTGAAAGGAAAATAACTTCAGCACTTTCAATTCAAAGACGATGGCATTTTACCTAAAGGTTTTCTTTAGAAGAGAATGAGGAACGGATTCATTCAACAAAAGAAAGTTTTTTTACTTTTAATTCGACTTAGAATTCAAACTTAAATGGTTTATAAAAGGTGGGTAGGCCTAAAGCCTGAGAGTGCATTGAATGGAGTTGTTCGTTGGAGCGGGAGTGTAGGGGAGTTTAGCTGTACGAAACCGAGTATTATTGACTTTATGTTAAGTATTATAAGTGTAGAAATCTAGATAATTGTGTGGCGTTACAATAACTACTTTACCTGACTATATAGCTATTCTAGCTACTGGTAACTGTAACAGATTTTTAAAAATTGTGTCATATTCTACACACTTACATTGGAGTTTGCTTAGGTTAAAGTTTATTTTATGTTTAGGCTTTCAGATACAACAATCTTCTTCTAAAGAGGCAATCGCAACCAAACCACACATAAATATAAATATTAAGGATGATTTCAGCCCCATAATACAATACTCAGGGAAAACCATGTACCAAATAAATTGACAGGTATAACGAATGGACGGAGAACTTAAGGCATTAAAGAAATCTGTAACCATTGGTCAGACCATGTAAGGACAATCAGTGTATCATGACCTATGTACTGACACGTGTTTCAGACACGTCGTGACAAACCAGCCAGGTGATAAAAAACCCAGCCAGGTGATAAAGACTTCATGACGTCAAATGTACAAGGTCGTAAAGCCCAAAGAGTATATAAACCCTTTTGGTCTGAATAGGAAGGAGTAGTTTAATTGTATTTTGTCTTGTCCAAGACACATTCTTCTTGTTAAAGGAGAAAAGAAAATAGATTCTACGATAAGAAAGTGCCTTCTGAGGCTGGGACAGAAAATAACGGAATGACTTCAAAGTAAGTTTTCCTTTTGGGATTAGGAGTTATTATCTGTTAAAGTGCAATTAGGACTATTAGGCCTATAGTCATATATTAATTAGATAACACAGAAAACATATATTTAAACAAAAAGTGAAAACTGAAAAATTGAACGTGTAACACACTTTAGATGGTGTTACATATTAAAAATAAGTTTCAGAAAACAAACGCGAATAAAGTACAAAATGTAACAATAAATAAGTATATAAAAACAATTGTCAATTTGTAAAAGTAAATCTGTGGATGATACTGACCTCTAGCGAGTAAATTTGAAACTAATAATATGCGCAGATCGGTGCGCGGTAATTAGGATGGAAGCGTACTGGCACTGATTAACCCTCTCTCGATAAGGTGTAGCCAGGGACACATGTCTCTAAAACCGAGGAGCAAGAAATGTTTTTATTTTAAAGTGTAAAGTTATTTTAAAGTTTTATTTTGTTGAAGAAATGCTACGTGTAGTATTTTTGTGCTAAATCTCTGTCTTGTCCAAACCATAGAGCCAGCTACACGTGCATTAAGATAGCAGAGCGAGGAAAAGTTTGATTTTTTAAAATATCTAACATTTACTAATATTCCTTTGTTTTAGTAGATGGGACGCGGAGTTACTGAATAATGCCGGAACCAAATTCACAATCATGAACGAGCTGATATTCTAATGATTTCTTCTAACGGGAGATGCGTGGCTCCACCAATTGTAAAACCAGCTAAGTTGTAAAAATTAAGACTTTTAGTGAACAAGTTGCAAAATTTAATTTTGTAAACAGTAATGTTCGAAATTAAAACTTTAAACTTTCAATGCATCATTTAAATTTAATTTTTGGCATCATGTGGTAAATTGTAATAAATCTAAATTATAAAAATTAAATATGAAAAGAATAAGCAAAGCAAACTCGAAAATAGAGTCATTCTCAGCCATAGATTTGTAAATTGCGAAGCTACCAGTAAATAAGTAATTTGTTAAAAGTTCATGAAATCTACAGAGGTAGGTCTACCTGACTAACCCAATGTTATTCAAATATGTATTGTTTGTAGTTTAATACTTTTTGTTAATAAAGTAAAGTTTGATTTGTTCGAGTTGAAGATTTATGCGTTGAATTATTTAACGAACACACATAACTCTTACATCTCAATTAAATAAGACTTTGCAGGTCATCATCTCACTGTGTAGCAATAAACTGTAATATTCAACATCAGCTTTAATTCCTCAGGGATTAAAGCTGTAAATGAAATAAAATGTGTTACAAACGAACGCGTGCAGAAACACACACACACACACACATACACACACCCACACACACACACACACACACACACACACACACACACACACACACACACACACACACACACAACACACAAATTACGCATACAGAGAGAGTGAGTGAGTATGAGAGAGAGAGAGAGAGAGAGAGTGAGAGAGAACGAGAGAGAGAGAGAACGCTACAACCCTTAGAAATTTTCTTTTACAGAATAACACAAAAATTGAGATTATTAGTAAAATAACAATGAAAAATTCCAATAATTTAATAAATTCATAACAACATTTTCTTTAACCGACAATTTTTTTTTTTTTTTTTTTAATCTTGGGAGTGGGTTTCAACTGCCCGAAGCACTGCTACCTTAAGGTATTTGTACTTACCTCCCTGATCTAGTCAAATAGTCCCTTCCCTCTTACCAGGTTTATTACTTTCCTGACTAGTGTTTTACCTTCAGCATCCACCAGAGCTCTACTATCACCAAAGAGGTTGAAGCGCCTTTCGGCAAGTGCTTCACATCTATAAATGATGTGTGTGGCAGTCTCCAGTTCTTGCCCGCATAATCTGCACACTGGTTCATCTTTGTAGATACCCATTTTATGCAGATGTTTCCTTAGTCCACAGTGTCCCATGAGTAGACCTGTGGCTATCCTCAATTCCTGCCTAGACAGATAGATGAGACTCTTCTGCAGCCCCAAGGAAGGTTTCCTAAGGGTTAGCTTACTGTGTCTCATCCCTTCAGCCCTGATCCAGTGCTCACAGTGTCTTTCAGCCATCCACCTTCGCACTAAAATCTTGCCCATGGATTTGGAAATACCTACTGCCGGCTCCGGTCCAATCAGGGGAGTCGAAGACCCCTCTCTGGCCAGCGCATCTGCGGCTTCATTTCCAAATATTCCCCTATGCCCTGGCAGCCAACCTATCTTGATTTGATTATACCTTGCCAGGGCTTGTAGGTTATTTAGGCACTCCCTGACTATGGCCGAGGTAACCACATGTCCGTTTAGTGCCATAATTGCTGCAATAGCAATTTTCTACTTAATTGTAGGAGAAAATAGCAATCCGGGTCCCGTGTGTTCCCCTTCTCGCTATCCCTCCCAGACAGGCATTTATAGCATATATTTCGGCCTGAAAGACAGAGGTATGCCTCCCCAAGGAAAAAACTAGTTTTACTCTTGGGTTTTTACAATACACCCCCGCTCCAGTACCGAAGTCCATCTTGGAGCCATTTGTGTACCAGATCTGAGCTCCCGATGTTAATGTCCCTGACCATTCCATCATAGTTTGGTGGGCCTGGTCCGGTGCAAACGTTCGAGTAATGTGGTCGCTACCCATTTCCAAGACGGGTTCTTTGACCACGCACTCGATACTCATATGTCCCGAAACATCTGGGATGTTAGCCCAGTTGTTCGAGTTGCGCAATCTCCATGCCGCCAGCCTCGCCTCTCCCCTAAGGACAAGCTCAAGGGGGGGAGGTTATGCATTACTTCCATTGCTGAACAAGGTGTAGTTGACATCGCTCCCAGTGTGCACAGACAAGCCAATCTCTGGATAGAGCTCAGTTGAGCTCTTGTCTGTGACTGGTTGGCCTTTGTCCACCACACCAGAGCTCCATAGGTAATCATAGGTCTTATCACCCTCAGATACATCCAGTGCATCATTGATGGCTTCAGTTCCCATTTCTTACCCACCATTCTTCTCTCTGTCATCAGTGCCCTTTTGGCACGGTTAACTGTCCTCTCAAGATGTGGGTTCCAGGTGAGTTTTCTGTCCAGAGTAACTCCCAGGTACTTCACCTCCCCCACAAACTCAAGGTATTCACCAAACAAGCGAGGCATCCTGATCGTCAGATCTTTTCGCTGTCTGGTGAAGTTAATAAGAGCAGTCTTTTTCGGATTTACCCTAAGGTTCTTCTTATTACACCACTCTTCAATCAGTCGTAAAGGATTTCTGATTACTTCAAGGAGTGTATCAGGGAATCTGCCCAGGATCAGAACAACTATGTCGTCCGCATATCCCAGACAGAAGTACCCCTGTTCATTCAGGAGTTCAATAAGGTTGTCAACCACTAGGCACCACAACAGAGGAGAGAGAACCCCCCCCCCCTGTGCACAGCACAGACTTGTCTCCGCCCTTCTGACCTCCCCTGCCACCTCTACAGAAATGCTTCTGTTTGTTAACATGGAACTTATCCAGCCACAAGTGGTCGGATCCACTCCATGACGTCTTGCACCATTTACCATCGTGTCCACTGAGGGGTTATTGAAAGCCCCTTCAATGTCGAAGAAGGCACCAATGGCACAACCTTTCTTAGCGATCATTTGCTCAATCCTACCAAACACGTGATGGAGAGCTCCCTCGCAGGATTTCTCCGGTTGATAAGCATACTGGTTCCAATGCAGTGGTTTTATGGCCAAAGCACCCCCCCCCCTAATATGTCTATCAACCAGTTTTTCTAGTCCCTTAAGAACAAAGGACATGAGAATAATGGGTCTGTATCCTTTACCTTCGATTGGTTGCTGGTGGGCTTAGGTATAAAGACCACCTTACTAGATTTCCAGGCTGCCGGCACATGCCCTAGAGCAATGCTTAGCCTGTATAATTTAGTAAGTACCAGCACCAGCATATCCATCCCTACTGCAGCAGCACAGGATAGATCCCATCTGGACCTGGAGATTTGTAGGGTTTAAATGTGCCTATAGCCCATCTTACCTTTTGTGGAGTTACTATCCTCCTTGCCACTTCCCAGTCCTCCCTCTTACCACGTTTTGTGGAGGGTTTGGCAACTGGTTCAGTGTCTGCTCCCCCAAGTTTCCTTAGAGTACTGCAAGGGAAATGTGTTCTGATTAATTCTTCCACAGATTTCCCTGCAGTTTTTGTTATAATTCCCAGTGGGGTTCTTAGCATCCCCACCGGGTTAACTGGATCCTTAGAGAGCACTTTATGCAGTCGTGCCACTTCCCGAGTTTTGTTAATCTCTTGACAAAACTCCTTCCAGGACTTCCTGCGTGCTTCTCTAATTGCCCTGTTGTATTCGGTTAGTGTTTTCCTATACTGGTCCCACTCCCCGTTCTTTTTTGCTCCATTAAAGAGTCTCCTGGTGGTCTTCCGAAGTTTGGCTAGCTTCTTGTTCCACCATGACGGATCCCCTACATTTCTCCCCTCACTGAGAGGGCAGTTATCAGTAAAGGATTCTACTATAGTCTCGCCAACCAATGTGGCAGAGTCTTCTACCTCTCTCCTCCCACCATACTCCAATCCAGCCTCCTCAGTCCGAACACCCAGGTCCCTCCTGTAGGAGTCCCAGTCGGTTCTTCTTGGATCCCTGGTTGGCCGAAGCATGGCTGGATTGAGGGAGACATCATACCTAATATGGCTGTGGTCAGAAGAAGATGGTTCATCCGACACATGCCAATTTAGTACATACCTAGCCATTTGGTTCGATGCCACCGTAATGTCCAGGACCTCCTGTCTGGCCCTAGTGACAAACGTCGGCTCTTCCCCCTGATTTAAGACTAGTAAATTCTTAGAGCTAAGATAAGCTAAATGTTCCTCACCTCTAGTGTTGGTATCTGTACTTCCCCACGATGTGTGATGGGAGTTAGCATCCATCCCCACCACCAGCTCCTCATCCACAGCTCCTCAGTGCTCGACCAGCCTCCTCAGCTCTTGTGTTGGTAGAGCCCCCGCGTAGTCAAAGGGAAGATATGCCGTGGCCAGGTTCAGCCTCCTCATCCTCCCCTCCGCCCGCAGCTCCACCATCACTGCTATCAAGTCCCTGCAGCAGAAGTAAGTTAGTTCAAAAGCACTCAACCCCCTCCTGACCAGGATACACGTCCTGGGAACACCGGAGTTCTTATCATACAACAACTTACCTCCAGATGTCGCCAGCCCGCATATTCGTCCTCCAGAAATCCATGGCTCCTGGATGAGAACCAAGTCCACCTCTCCCCTGTCCAGCATCCTACACACGACAGCACTAGCCGCCCTGCTGTGGTGCAGGTTCACTTAGAGGAACTTGATCATCGTTCTGCTTACTTAGCAGTTGCCTGGGTTCGCAAAGCAGCCCCAGGACTAGAGAGCACCTTGAACGTGGCCTGTCTCAGCCCCACATTCACCTTCAGGTTGTTGTTCCGCAGCGCCCTGAGGAAGCCCTCT
This sequence comes from Prosapia bicincta, assembly GCA_036971475.1. Classification (NCBI taxonomy): domain Eukaryota; kingdom Metazoa; phylum Arthropoda; class Insecta; order Hemiptera; family Cercopidae; genus Prosapia; species Prosapia bicincta. The sequence continues at coordinate 13,286,420 of JBAIZL010000008.1, forward strand.
CCTATATACAGGATAAGGGTAAGACCTGCATCCCCCCTTTTCCTAACAATCACCTTCCAAGTATCCTAAACTATACCAGGGTTCTGGGTTTTGACCACCTTTAGGATCTCTTCCGGCTCCTTGTCATTGTAGGGTTCGGGCACCCACATTGAAACTTTTGCAATGCAAAAGATCTCCTTAATTGGCCCTGCTCTCAACTTTACCCCGTCACTCAGGGTGAAGCTTGGCAGGACCCGAAGGACCCACTCAAGGCTCTCCCGTGAGGAGCATACGACATTTAGAGCCCCCCTCTCTAAGTATGCTGTCCTGAACCCTCTATCTCCACTCTCTGTCTCAGCGGACAGCAGTTCTGAGAAGAACAGCTCCTCCAGCTCCAACGCCATCTCTTCCGAGAGTTGTCTCTCTGGGTAACTAACTGGGACAATGGCTAGCTTTTGCCGAAGGGTATCGCCGTATGTGCCTGAAGACACTGCAGCATCCCCCCTTGTCTCAGCTTCACTTTCCTCTTTCCTCCTTCCACTGGAGAGGGATTGGACGTCAAATTCCTAGGCCTTTTGAGCGTGCTGGGGTTTGGTGCCCTTGGTTGATTGCTTCCCTGTTGCACCTCCCTCCTCACAACATCCAAGCCCTGGACTTTGACAAGCTCGGTTCGGTTTTGGCCTCCCCTTCGTTTTGTCAGGATTATTGGCCCTCCCGCTGCTCTCACCTGTTCTCTTCGGAGCCGCCTTTTGGCCGCTCCACTCATACGCTTTTTCCGTAAAGACAGGGTGCTCAACTCTACAGCCATTTCACCGGTTTCTGCAGTCGGCAGCTTGAAAGCCGTCCCCGCACCACCAGTGATGGTTGCTGTTGACACATCTGCTACAGACTCACGGTTTGCCGTCTCATTGGCTCTCGCTGTCTGTGCTGTCAAAATCAATTTTTTTTCCTTCTACTTGTTTGGTCCATTAACTTCCCACGAGTATGGGGGAAATAACGGTCGACCAGAGCGGAGCCCCCACTGCCCTGGCAAGACAACATACAATGAGGTTTTGTCCGGTTCCTCAAGGGGATCGTGTGTGACTGCATTTTATACCCTGCAGCCATTCATCCATCGGCACGATGCCTTCCACCTTGGATTGAAACCTACCCCAAGTTCAGGACATTATTAACTGTTGCTCTTGGAGCGAACAGCCTGCTTTACTCTCTTTTGTTACAACTGTGTCGTTAGTGTAGTTTCCCGCCCATACTTCACTGCCGCATTGCCCTTGGTTCACCTGGGAGGTGAGATTACCATTGTGAGGACTTAATTCCAAACTACCCCAGTCCCCAGTCAGAGCAGTTATTTCTACCACATCCAACCGGTTGACTGACGAGGAGGGATAATTCCTCACCTTTGAGCCATTGCCTTGGTCCGGGCTGCTTATTCAGAAACCTTCCGGAATCCTTATTCACAAGTAACCTACATATCTGTAGGCCGTTCCACTATCCCCCACCTGTGGACCCGCCCGGTTGCTCAGGCCAGCTAGCGGGAACCGACAGTTACTATAGTTACCGAAATACTGTAATTAATTTACCACTTAAATAACCTCTATCCTAGGATCCTCTCACCATTTTCTGAAACCAGCTTTTTTTACTTCATTAAATATTAAACACATTCATGAATACGTGAAACGAAATTTGCGTTACAAAATGTTTCCTTTGATAAAGTTTAACCTCGTTATTAGTCACTAAAAGCAGAGGCAGAAACACACGATGTTAGTTTATCTATAGTTTGGCGCAGTTATTTAGTTGTAACTTTACTGTGAAGTAGTAAAAAAAGGAAGCACATGTTTTCAGTGCATCTCTGAGTTTAAATCTTTCAGGAGAACCCCGTCTACACTGGCAAGCAGCAAGGCTATGGAGACGTGACAGGTGGATAGGTAAGGATGCACTCGGTCCAACTGCCTCGTCACATTAAAACGTTATTGTTGGGACAAACAAGCATGTAGACTGTAGGAATGTTTATAAACTAGGGCGTGGAAGTGATAAATGCTTGACAGAATGCGATACTTTGTAAGGGAATGAAATTATACTTAAATATATAATGAGGGATATTTTTAAAATACATTAATTCTGTATTAAATTAGGTATTAACATTAGAGTAAACAGGGATAATATAAACCTAATATTTGGAGATATTAAAAAGTATATTAATCCCCAATTCAAAAGTTTATTGAATTTACTTTGAAAGTTATAAAGCCCAACTAGAATAACATTATTTACAAATAATATACTACTGTTCTTTTTATATTAATAATTAAAATAAAATTAATATATAAATTAAAATTTCAATCTGGAAATATTCTTGCAAACTTAATACATTGAATTTTGTTGGTGAGAAATTTACAAATTAAATACAAAACGTCATACACATTTCGCTAACTCATTTGGCATCATCAAAAGGTTGAAATAAAGCCCATGAGCCTCTTGATGTCAGTTGTAAACTTATCGATGATGCCTTATCTATGAGAAATGTATAGGCCTACTTATAGTTATTCATTATTATCTTTTTAAGAAATAAATATCAGATAATTAACATATATGTAGGTCTACCCAATTTATATCTATTAATAGAAAAAACTCTTTTGTAAGTGATAATAAACTATATTTTTGTGTAAATGTTTCTGTATTTCCTAACTTTATAATATTTTCCTGTGTTGACTCTTTTCGAATCTACTCCTTTTTCAAAACTCAAATCGTACCTTTCGCCTAAACCTTGAGTTCCTCTTTATATACTGTTAGCCCCCCTTGCAGCCTCGCCTCCTATTGGTCACGCCTACTGTCGATTCCTTGCGTTTAGTTACTAAATAATTTCAAACTTTAAAAAACAACGTCCGTCTGTATTTATTTGTTCGTTTATTGCTTTATAAATTTTTACATTTTCTAGAATATTTAAACCTTTTCCTTTACTAACATAATGTAAAATCTTCATTGAATTTTCCATTTTTAAAATCGACTCAATCCGAAACGCATCAACAGAGGAAAATATTGTAAGGTTAGGAAAGACAGAGAAATGTACAAACATATACAAAAATATTCATAACAGCAATAGAGATGAGTATACTAAGGTAATAAAAGGTTTTAAAAACATGAGTGTATTAAAATAAAATTTCTTTAAACCCTAATGTTAGTAACACTGAAATACGGTTTGTGTTCGGTATATTACTATGGTTATCCAGCCAAAACATCAACAAAGTAAGAAAGTTTCCAACCCTTAGGACAATTGTTGAATCTTTTTCGCAGAATCGATTTCTTTCAGAATATAGAAGGAAATGATAAAATCTGATGATAAATGCTATCTTTTCATACAGAGGCAATAACAAAACCTGGGGCGGGTAAGTAAAATGTTTGCTAAACGGTTCGGAAACCTAAATAAGCCTATTTTAGGAGATTTCTTCTTGAAAACCAACAACAAAGCAATGAAATGACAGCAGAGTAGCTGAAATTGTCTTTCATTTTCAAGAACTTTGACAATATCTGTTTATTTTACAAAACCAATAAAAGATATAGGCCTATACGCATAGAGCAACAAAATTTTAACACAGGATTTTCTACCTCAATAAAATGAGTTAATAGTTATTATTAGTTAAATAGTAAGGGAATTATTACTTCCTTATTATGTTTAATTTTACATCAATGCAGGTTTAGCTCTACTGTACTATTTTAGTTGTAAATTTTAACAAAATACACGAGTATGTTTCCACGCTTTGTGATGCAGCGTCTCTGGAAGGGATTCCTTCAGGATAAAACAAGAGACGGTAAAAGTAATTGAAGTCAATGTAGAGAGTTGAATGCGTTAGAAACTGTGTCAAGACAAACACTTTTCCTGTGCACAGTAGGCTAGGCAATGGTGCTACAAGGGACTACTAGAGGTCATAAACCTATAATGTATTACCTTATAGTGAATGATATGTGAAACTAAAAGTAAACATTGAAGTTTTTATTATTGCGATTTTCTACTAGTAAATAGATTTGAACTCTGCAACGGAAAGATAATCAACTATTAATATTTTATCGATTTATACTCTTGAAACATCATTTTTATTTTTTCACTGGTTGTAAATGAAAGTAAAAGCTTGTATTACAAAAGGGTTGAAACCTCTTGGTTTTTATACCTCACAGGAGCAGTTGCTAATTCTGTTTTATATTCTGTAAAAATTGCTAATAATATGAAATATCGAAAGTAATATTAGAAAAGAATTTATTTAATAAATACCATTATTAAAAATATACTTATTATTATTATGAAATTAAACTAATGTTTTTATAAAAACAACTGGAAATTGACCAGATTATGATTCTAGTTTATGATTATTATTATTTTATTTAGCAACTACACGAACAAAGATATTGCTGAAGGAGGCAGTAATTAAAGTTACAGTTATACTTGAAAGCATTGGTATACATATAATAATACATTCCAGAGTAAGAGAAAGTATTGTAAAAGTATATTAGGGGTGCTTTGTGAACAGACGTTTCCTTGTTAGTGCAGCTTTAGCTTAAACTCTAATTCCATTAATTATCAAAGTATACTTCAGTATTAGATAAAGTAGAAGTGTTACAAAATTCGGACAATATAAAAGCAAAAAAAATCTCTCATAAGCCAATAAATTGCAGTAACTGGATAAATGTATAAAGTTAAATACAGAACTATGTGTAAAATACTTATGTAATACATTATAACTTTACATGGTTTGTAGAGCCACCTTATGTGTATTCAAATATAACTTTTTGTGCTTTTCATTAACAATCAAAAGTAAGATCATGATAATGAGAAATAAAAATTGACTTGACCTTTAATAGTTTTTTCACCTTCCTATAAAACGTGGCATTGGATTCAATAGATATTATAACAAACCTTCTTTAATGAAATATAGTTAGTCACATCTCCATACTTACAGTATTTTCATTTGAGAGTATACTTAGTCACATCTCCTTACTTACAGTATTCTCAGTTGAGAGCATACTTAGTTACAGCTCATACTTGCAGTATACCTAGTTGTTAGTATACTTAGTCACATCTTCATACTTACAGTATTCTCAGTTGAGAGCATACTTAGTTACAGCTCATACTTGCGGTATACCTAGTTGTTAGTATACTTAGTCACGTCTTCATACTTATAGTATTCTCAGTTGAGAGCATACTTAGTTACAGCTCATACTTGCGGTATACCTAGTTGTTCGTATACTTAGTCACATCTTCATACTTAGTTGAGCGTTGAGGAATTATACTAAGAATACTTTGAGAGTATAATGTAGTTTTAAGTCAACCAAGTATACATATTAGTGCCCTTGAATTTGTATCTACTCCTATGTTACCAGTGAACACTAAGAAGAAAACACTAATGTCACATTTGAAATAAGGTTTTACATTTTAGTTAATTTTTATTTTGTGAATTAAAAATCGTGGCTAATTTTGTGTGCTACATTAGGCAGTGATTAAGTATTTTTTTTTTTTTAACATTTAGCTACCAACGCTTAGGTGTTCACTTTTATTAATTGGGGTGTGACAGGGTAATAATTGGTCCAACTGTCCAAAAATTATTCCATCAAAGAGCTTCTTTTATGAAAAAATTATTTATTTTACAAACTAACCAAAATCTAGTAAGAATTTGAGATTGAAACCTGTGTTCCGTTTTAAAAACAGTATTTAAAAGAAAATTTAAAAGTTTGATGTTACAAATTTATAAGTTTAAGGCTTAGTAGAACAAATGTTTTGAGGCGTGAAGAGACAAAGAACGTTTATTTCCCGAATCGGTTGTCCCCGTGTAGCATCAATTGTAGTAGATACAATCGTATAATTTAATAACATGTTATCGTATACAATATTAATAAAGACAAACTAAATATGTATAAATAATTATAAGAAAATTTAATAATTAATACAAATAATCTACAAGATATTTAATAAATGCATTTTGCTAATAATAAATCCAGAAACATTTATTCAGTTAGATATGAAACGTCTTCCAAACCTTCTCTCAGAATCAATCAGATGGAATACACAGTCAGTTATGCTTAATACCCTTTTTAAACAATTCTTAAAATTGTGATCGCTCTTATTAATTTGAAATAGTTTCAATAGAAAGTTATAAATGTGACTCTAATTAAATAATTACATTGGTCCAATTACAATCATATGAAATTAGTACTGAATTATTTTACAATAATTAGTTTTTTAGAAATTGTTTAGATACTTATCAGAAATATTTAACTGATTTTAGTTTTTCAGTATTTCCCCTTTTCGATTTTGTTTGGAAAATTTTATTAATTAAAGTGAACAAAATAAAAATTAAAGTAGACAGTTAAGCATTGCTGTATAATGTATTTTACCCAAATGAAAGTCCTTTTGACGTTCTGTAACGTGTGTGTGTGTGTTTTAATGGATTCCTATCTAGTGTTCTAGTAGAACAGTATTCTTCTCTTTAAGTCAATAAAATCTTTATTAGGAACAAACATTTCTTGTAATACGTACTTACCCACCTCTAGATTTGTCCCACTACTCGATCCATTTATTTTATTGTAATCTATATCTCCGTATCTTCTCCTGCCACCAAATCGTCTCTACCGTTCACAGATACTTCAAGAGATATATTCTTCATAAATAACTGCAAGGCCTTGACCCAGTAAACGTACAATAATATTTCTAAATTGTCTTCACCTTTTGCAAAATGTATTTGCACCTGTGGATGACGTCTTTGTCAACGAAAGCCTTAGAACATATGTTTGGCTGGGTTGTGTTAGTTTTTTTCTTTTAAAATTTACATGAATGTTGAATTTGTTCTATATAGATTTGATAATATCATTTATATATTATAATTTAATATTGTTGATCAATATTGAATAGAAATAAACATTTTGATTACTACTGTGATTATTATTATGAAATTGAAATATTTGTTATAGCTATTAAGAGGAGTAGAAAATTTATAACAACGCGAAACATAATATGTAAATAATAACTGGTATTAAGTAGGTTTATTGTAATATTCTGGTTTTATATCGATTTTAGGCGGATCGATTTTAAACAAGTAATATAGAAAAAAATTTAAAGACAATTCTTACTGAGGTCGACAAAGAAAACATTTATTTTAGCAACTTTTTATTTTATAAATATAATTAATATAAATAGGCTATGTATATACATATGATAAAATCACAATATTGAGTGACTACAATACCTTGGATTTTCCATATTACCCTTTATACAGTAATGGTGTTGGACTAATTTGTTTGTTACTATTTATTCGCTCTCTCTTTCTCGTTTCTAATTTATGAAGGTGATGGTGATCTATAACTTTCCATTCTATCCACCGCTTGTTCCATCCCACTCTTCACGAATGCTAGGAATCTTTCTCTTATAACTTTATATAGGCCTACATCTTCAAGTAATTAATATCTAGCTATGAGAATGTTGGCTCAGTTAATTTCAAACATGTAGTTCCTCAGTTTGAATCCGACTGGAACATCGAGATTTTTAAATTTATGTTAATGAACAAATATTTTAAAAAACCGTGTAACATCAATTGTCATCCGCTATAGTTGAAAAAAATAATTTGAACCTGGTTGGATAAATAAAACGTATTTTATTAACGATTGAAAATTTTCACTAGTTATATATAAGGAAAGTGTGAGGTAACAGGAGGGATTGAAAAAACCAAACAATTTTTTAAATGATTATCGTAGAGTATGAAGGATGGAGAAGAAAAGAATTATGAGAAGCTGATAAGGTACAGGAGAGTGCAACTCTGAGTAGAGTGGCATACTCGAAATAACTTTTAAATTATACTTTGTACTCATACGAGGTCATAACGTTGCCACTGAAATTTATCTGGTCGTACAAAACTATTTATTGTGAATCGGTCTGTTTTTTATTTCGAAATATTGATCTCAATTCAGTTGATCTCAAGCTTTTTATTTATAATTATTCACTAGCCAAACTCAAAATTAATAGACGTCATCGCAGCGAGTTTAAGAAGCAAAACTTTACTGTGTATAAATAGCTTCTGTGACGCGGTTGCCTCGATTTTTCCACTGATAAATAAATGAATACGTTTATCCATTAACCTTATTACAGAGGTTTTAGTTAGAGGGAGGCTAATCAGACAAGGATATAGACTATATACAGTTTGTATGTAGCTCTGACAACCGAACTTCCTTACCAGCCACAGATGGACATTCTGATAACATGAGGTTTACCATTAAAGTACGTTTCCATTTACTTTGCAAAAGTTGAAGTTTGTATTTGTATAGAGTCACACGTTCGGTAGTATTTTATCTACTTCACATCAGGACTCACAGAATCTTGTATTTATGGTAAAGTATCGCTTCTAATAAAGGACTCGCTCTCCAAATACAGTGTTATCTAGATAATGTTATAGAAATTTCTGTCATATTTTTACCATGTTCTTTAAATATATTTCATTTCAAATTCAGGATGTAATTGTTACCAATAAAAACGTAGATACACCAGGAAACAATTGTACCGAAATATTTCAGTGATACATATAGTAGCTTTATATATATAGGTTATTCAGGTTGAAATATTCTGGTTAAAACTGGTTATCAACCAGAATTTCTGCCCTTACTAAATAGTTTCAGTTTGTTTTGAAATTTACATATTTGGAAAGGCTTTAGCGTCTACATTGAACTGTTGCACGTAAGCATATAAACGGTAAGATATTACTTACCTTGATAAGGTACTACTTTACTCTTTCACATTGTAAAGTAATACACACACCCACACACACACACACAAATATATATATATATATATATATAAGAAGTAGTGATCCATTTGTTTTTCAATTATAAATAAAAACAAAATCAATGTATTAAAAACCAACAATTTATGTACGTTTCGGTTACAAAGTAACCATCTTCAGAAGTACTCTAAAGGTGATTGTTACGTCTGAATATGGTTTCCATGTAAGCCAAATGTTCATCAAATCGCTATTGTTAGTAAATAAATGGTTTTGATGTTATTAATATGTGATAATAGTCAAATCGTCTCGTTTTTCATGTATGATTGGAACCTCACTACTATAAGTTCGTAGTTTTAATTTACAACTGTAATAAGTATTATAATTAACTATTATTAAAAAAATAATTTTGTATTAGTTTTTGAAAAATAAATATTTTTTGTAAATATAAAACATAATTAGAAAATATTCAAAAGTTGTAGCGTATTCAATCACGGATTCAACATAAACTGTTATTGAATGCGTATATTTATTTACCTGATTCGTTTGATGGGGTAGTTCTCCTACCATTAGTAAAATAAACTTCAAAAATTTAAAGTAAAACAAAATAGTTTTACATTTTAATTCAAGTTTTTAAGAGTCTAT